>AP028158.1:33070230-33135029 GCA_014132275.2 Samia ricini | reverse complement strand
AATAATAACGTTGATTTTACAAAATAGTTACAGTATTATTATTACAAGTATTGTAAAAAACTAAATTATATTTTGTAATATAAAAAAATATAAAAACTAAAATATAACCAGTTTTCAATCAAAGACATATTGTGTTAGTACAAATTGCTAAAAAAACCTTTAGCATTTTCATTTCATTTTAGCTATCCATATTTTAAATAAAAAAGATTAATCACAAATCCTTTAAAATGTTATAATATAATAGGAGAACATATAATTATAA
The DNA here is from genome assembly GCA_014132275.2 of Samia ricini. NCBI lineage: Eukaryota > Metazoa > Arthropoda > Insecta > Lepidoptera > Saturniidae > Samia > Samia ricini. The sequence goes on along the minus strand of AP028158.1, from coordinate 33,134,767 downwards.
TTTTGCCAAATTATTTAACAAGGTTATATTAATACATTTTTAACTTTCATTTTTTTTAATAGTGGATTCGCTTGGTGTGCAGACCGGTGTGCTTGAATCAAAGATCAAATAATATGTACAAAATGTCAAACAAATTGATAAAGACTGTAAAAAACATCCAAACGTAGATCGGTCAGCTTTTTGGTTTCACTGTATAGGCTCAGTGCCTTTGGACCACAATCTCATCTGATTGTTTAAGTGTCGATCTGGGCCAGGATGGTTAATACACCAAAGTCCTAAGGGTACCGGTTTCTCAGGTAATGCTTATCGCAAATATACCTATATTGGTATTTAGTTACATGTTTTCAACCTGAGGTTTATGGTGGCTATGAGGAAGCTATGGTTCCCTCCCGATGTTTTCCTTCACCGAAAGCTACGGCTAATTTTAAGAGTTGGATAGGTGGGCTCGAAACCCGCTTTCACATTGCAGTGATTTTGTGCTCAACTGGGTAACGTCACGAGTAACATTAAACATTCCGAAATAAAAAAAACACAAGCAGCGGCATTTTCAAAATATGTATGTCATGTGGTGCCGGCCAAGAATAGCACCATCCCATATCTTCCCGCGAGTGTAATAAAATGCCACTAAGGGATAAAAACCAGAGAATGGGCAGCAGCATCCTCTCAGTATCATAAACAACACCAAACTGGGTTCTTCAAACCAGCCTGCCAAGCGCGGCGATTATAGCAATACCCTCCTCATTGGGGGAGACCTATGTCCAACAGTGGACGTCTTATGGTTGAATGGGGGAATGGCGTCAGGCAGAAAATCACTTGCACCAATATTGTAATATTGCAGGTATAGGTTGCACTAGTTACATCGATACACGACGGTAAGATAAACTACAACTATTTATTTATTATATAAAAAAAACAACAGTCATATCAACATATATAAACAACGAAAACAAAAATGCCTATGAGTTCCCTATATATAACAAATATTGTGTATACATAACCCATACATATTGTGTATTTTATTATAAAGTATAAATATCTAACCATGTTACATACATTACATAATATGTTATGTATTAAGGTTGGATGGATGGAACGGAACTGTGTTGGTTTAAATATTATACTTTAAATAAATAAACACTAAACATTTCGAGACGTAGGGTCAGTTGAATATAAAATTTAATTTAAAATTTGTTTTTTTTTTTTATCTATCCTAGTAAATAAAATTGAAGTGTCTGTAAGGCGAAAACATTTTTTTTTACTAAATACATATAAATGTATATACGATACATATAGGTACCAAAAATACACTTTTTCAAATGTTTGTCTGTGTTTCTGTTTGTTCCTGGTAATCTCCCGAACGACTGTACCGATTTTGATGGGACTTTTTGTGGTAGATAGCTGAAGTTACTCCGCGTAGTTTAGGGTACTTTTGGTTTTCGAAAATAATTAGCTTGCTGCGTAAAAAAAAACATTAAAGCTCATACAAATTTGAATAAAATCCGATTCAATGCACAGTTTTTTACGGGCAAGTGCTTGAATTTATGAGAAATATTTTGACTTTATGTTAGTATTAAATTTTTTTGGTAAATAATTAGGGTTCTGTATAGAAAAATTAAAACGCAATGAAAAATATATGAAACGCGGACGCAGCCGTGGGGACAAAGTTAGTTAAAATATAAAGTTAAACACACAGACATATAACATTAGGCCTAATGAACGTGAAAGTAAAATTACTACTTAGTTGAAGAAAAAAAAAACTCGTTCATCTATCGGGTGTCCGCATCGTTTACCAAGCTCTTAATAAAAGCTGAATAATATGAATAATTTTCTGAGCAAAATACAAAAACTAAAGAATTAGAATTAAATAAAGTTTCCTATAAATTTATTCAATAATTTAATATAAACGCCTGCTTAATTTTGTGTATATTTTTGTGAATTTATTGATATTGGAATACCTAGAGAAATAATATATTCTCCGTTAAATTATATTATGGCACAAATGTGGCATAATGTTTTCCAAGAACCGGCATTTTATAAAATCAACAGCAAACCCTTCAAAAATATACAAATATATTATAATGTGAGTATCATCATAAATGCTAATGAACAAAAACCATGGTGATAATGTTACATAAAATTTAAATTCTGTTATGAAAAATATAGCAATTTTGCCAACCGGCTTTGTATTGTCTTCAGCTTGAAACAAAGTTCAATATAGAATAGAATTTAAAAGTGGAAAATATGAACTGTGAATATTTTTACTATTTTTTATATTCTCGTCTAAAATTTAATAACTTAAATTATTCTCTTTTGACAATAAAAATAAAACTAAATTATCTAATTTCTTCGAATAATAAGTAATGTTATTTATAGATTAAATTGAACCATTTTCTTTGACGAAGACATTATTTAAACCTGTTATTTTTTATTCTTAAGTAAAAGTAAAGTGACTAATTTTACAATTAGTTTTTATACATTATTAAAACAATTAATTCACAATATTTGTATGCTTTTATTGTATTTGAAATTGATTGGTCACAGTTTTAATAAAAGTTTCAAAACCAGTTTTTGGTTTGTCATGTTGTGTACGGATTTTTTTTATTCATATATTTGCGCAAATTCAATATGTAATATTGGTGGTATTTCATATAATAGTGAATAGTAATTGACTTAAATAAATTCTAAGAAGTTAGAAAAGCTTTCTGTAAATTGTAAATAAAGAACCATTATTTTGATAAAACGCTTTTTGAAGATTACAATGTAACACAGTTTGTATTAAAGAACTTGAATTCAGAGCTCAAATTAAAAACAAAACTATCCTGTAATAGATGACTTTCTATTTTATTATTTTATCTTATAATTATTTTACAATATTACACAATCTTTAATATTTTATTTTTGTACGATAATTGTGATGGTAAATTTAAGTACCTGTTTAATTTTACACGAGTTAGGTAGATGCAACATTTCAAAGAAACAATCTTAAATGGAACAAGCTCCACTATGGATTACAGTAGGTATAATTAATATAGGACCTACTAAGTACATTATAATACGCTTGAACAACATCAAAATTCATTTCATAAATCTAGAACGTCGGTGTCGGGGTGAAAATGAAAATTTATGTGATGCTAAACGGGCGTCCGGTAGATATTTTACAATCTGACAAATAGCGCCGCAAGACTGCTTTTCATGCCGAGCAGTTAAAAATAAGAATCAGTTTACGCACTGTTCTGTAAAATCGTTGCGTTTTTAAACGACCAATCTTTATTTCATACCTATTTATACATACAAATAAAATTGGAATGTCTGTAATGTCGAAATATTCTTTTTTTATGGAGTAGATATAAATGTATATACGATACCTATACCTATATGAATAAAGAAAGATCCGACAAAACAAAATTTAATAGAACAAGAGATAAGAAATGAAATAAGGAGTGTAAATTAGAAATAAGGTTTAAGTAAATATAAAGTTTCGACATAACCACAATACAATAGGAACACATAGATAAGAAATAGAATAATATTGGATAATAGAAATAAGATGAAAACAATAAAGGCACAAAAAAAAAATAGACGAAAGCCACAAAAAAGTAAACAAAACTCGAATTATTTCTGAGAAGTAAGGGGACTAAATAAAAAAAAAATAAGATACCTATTCCAAAAATACAATTTTGAAAGTATTTGTGTGTCTGTCTGTCTACTTGTTCCGGGTAATTTTTTGGAACGGCCTGACCGAAATTGACGGGGCATTTATTTGGTGGATAGCTAAATTTGCTCTGCTTAACTTTTTTTTTCATAAATGATTTGGGTTCCGCATAAAAAAATATTAAAAGTCATGAAATTTCGAATTAAATCCAATTCAACGCACAGTTTTACATATAAGTACATGAATTTATGAGAAATATATTTACTTTATCTTAATACTAAAGAGTTTTTAGGAAAATATATAGGGTTCCGTATATAAAAATTTAAAACCCAGTGAAGAACATAAGAAATGTGGGTGCAGCCGCAGGCACACAGCTAGTCTTCCATATAAATATAAATCACTGTAAAATTATCCTCTATGCTCTCCTAAACTACATATCTCGTGATCAAAATTTGGTGAATTGTTCTGCATACGATACGAATTTCAAATACGAAAGATTATGGCCTAATCACATACTTCCCTGGCGACGCTTGCTGTGTGTGTTACTATTGGCTACCAATCTTTATCTAAAATACATTACATATTTCAATAAATCTACCTTTTTCGAATAGATTAAGACGCTGTTGACCGGAAGGAACAGCTTCACAAAACTTTGGGACAAACGTTCTTCAAAGTGATACGGAGCTCGGCTTGGGATTTTGTTATCTGAAATATAAATGTCACAGAATTCGTCTAAACTGAACCTACGGTAGAATAAACAGACCTTTATGCCCCTTACAGAACTCATGTACCTGCGAGTAGTGTGCAGGGGTGTGAGGTGCAGTGTAATGCGTTTTATGCAAGTATATGAAATTGTCAGATACAGGAGAATGACCTGGCTCGCTGTATCGTGTTGCGTAAACGGTGTTATCACGGACGTGGGTGCGAGCAAGTTTGGGTTATTGACTGAATTTGTTTCCAGACATACGTTTAGATGTATATAAATAAAATGATAGATGTCTATCGTTTTACGGGCATCACGTAAAAAGTACTAGATTAAAAAGTAAGAGTAAAAAGTGCTAGATTCTCTGCATATGTTAGTCTTAAAACAAAAAAAACGATCACAAACATAAAACTTGGCGGTTTTAAAACACAGTGCGTACGTCTAACCTTAGAGGGAACTGCACAGAATAATAGTCCGTCATTAATTACAGGATGCTTGAGAGGGAAACATCCTTCTTCCGAACAGGTGAGAGACGTTTGCGCTAGTAGATAACAAAAGAATTATATAAAGTTTATTACTTTGTGGTAAACACATTATTTTAATCGAATGTTTTTGCTACATCACAAAAACTAGATGGTGTTTGTAAATTTTACATTATTATGCAGTTCATCTAACCTTTTGCTTGTATACTTTGGGTCAATAGTTGTGAGAGATTGGAAAGTGTGACTGATTTTGAACAAAGAGCTATACTAGGGAATGAAGTGGACGGGCCCTCCGTAACTTTATGAGCAGCCAGAATGAGTTCGAAAAGGCACGTTTGGCTGTGGTATCGAGGTGTGTTAGTCTTTACATTTATGTATAACAGTAAGTACTGGGTCTGACAGAAGAATTATATAGACAAGATTAATGCTATATAGATGAGAAGTCTAAGAAGTATAGCTGGCGTGAAAATGATAGATAGCGTAAAGAATAGTGTGATAAGGGAAAGTTGTGGTGTGATAAAGGTATAGTGACAAAGAGAGATTAAGGGATCCTTAATTGGAATTCGTGAATAGTGTGGTTAAAAAAGATTCACAAAAACAGGTGAAAAATTTACAAGGCGAGAGCGAGTGGAAAAGTCGGTAAATGACTACCGAGGCGAAAGACGTGAAGAAATGCCAGATCTAAAATGCTCGTAACCGAAAGCATGTTTGAAAGTAGAAGAATCGAAAGACGTGTCAAGATCGTAGGAAGTATAAGGATGTAGTCTCTTTCTACCTTTATAGGAGAGTGATATTGTATTTATAGGAGATGTATGTTAGTATAAAATCTTTATTGTTATCAAATTTAATTTATAATTGGTAGGTAAATTTAAAAATGCTATTAGACATGCGTAATAAAAAAATTATCAGTTTTAATTTCCAAAGTAACCTTATATTCAAAACGTGTTTAAAGTTTAAACATATGCCAATAAACATGTGTGGATAAATTAAGAATTCAGTGCCAACATGAACCGCAAATTCGGTAAAAATTCCGATGTTCAAAGTCATCCCAATCAAAACCATAGCCCGGCCTGGTAGCGAACAATAAATAGAAGGGTTGAATGCAAAAATTCCGCGGAATCAACACAAAAGGTCGTTCTGACACCTGCGCTGAATTGTTTTCGGTTTCAGGCGCGGGGTTGCGGTCCGAACTTTTTAATTGGAAATTACACGAGTATTGGCTAAATTTTTACTTATATTTCTTGTTTTTTTTTTTCCTTTTTTAAATATTGAAGTGTCTGTTTGTAATGTCAAAAAATTATTTTTTTCTAAATACGATTCCTATACCAAAAATACAATCTTTAACATTTTTGTAACTTACTCCAGGTAACTTAGGGTACTGTTGTTTTTTCGAAAATAATTAAGGTTCCGAGTAAAAATATTAAAACTCATGAAATTTCGAATAAAATCCGATTCAACGCACACTTTCATTAGTAAGTGTTTGAATTTGTGAGAAATAGTTTTACTTTATCGTAGCAACGAATAAAAAGTTAAGGAAAATGGTTAGGGTGCCGTATAGAAAATTAAAACAGAGTGAAGAACATATGAAATGCGGGCGCAGCCACGTGCACAAAGCCGGTATACAAAAAATAGTCTTATTAAGAATTCATTTTTTTAGTTCTTCTTTTAATTTCGTTTGATTATTTACTTTCAATTTAAGTTTTAACTGCGTAATGTAGTAAACACTGATAATATTTTAAATCAATGTTAGATTTAAACATTTCCCAAGTTTAGGTAGGGGTTTTGCCGCCCTTACATATACGAGTATAATACTAGGTCACAAGTCAGCTACGGAATATGTAAGTATATTGGATTAGATCAAACATTTGCCCACAATCTCACCTGATATTAATTGGCGATGTTCTCCAGGATGGTAAGCACACTAAGCATAGAAGTACAACCAGTACTTAAGTGATGTTGCCAGAACACGCGTTTTCAAACATGACGGTGGTAGCTACCGATGCGGGTATTATTAGAAAATGCCCTACCACCATGCTAAGGTTTCCTCACGATATTTTTCTTCCCTGTAAGCACAGGCTCATTATAGAGTTAGGTGAGTTCGAACCTGCGTCCATTGACGTGGAATTCAACCGCACTACCAACTACGAAATCATCTCTTCATCATCAGGTAAAAACTTATTATTTTCACGATGACAGGCGTAAATATTATCTACGATACGTTAATTATGACATTTATTAGCTCGAGTATTATTATTTAAATAGAGAAATAAATAATATGTGTGTAGGCAAAATAGTACGGTAGATAGAAGTGTGCCTTTATTGTTTGTGACCCTAACGAACGCAGTATTATTTGCTAATCATTCATGTACTATGTAATGCCCCTACTACCATCTGTGATGTACTAATTTCACAGACTAACGGCGGGTTCCGAATCTTAAAAATTAAGATTGACATAAAACGAAAAATTTATTAGATTTTCGGACTGATCATTGACATTGATTTAACACTTTAGAGAAAAAAGGAATTAAATTTCGGAGTTCAGAAGGTAAAATATATTGAGATCGTATACTCAAACTGGATTTTTTTTACCTAACAATAAAGAACATGATTTTTTTTAAATTATATAAATATTTAGAGATCAACTCTTTGTTCGAATATAGAACGCAATATTTTGTATAGATATTGCTATTGATTCCTAGAAATAGACAGAAGAAAATCGAATAATTTCAAATGGATACTTTGAAACCAAAATTATAATATTTTTTGTTGAATTGTTAAAATTAACTCTCAAATAAAAGTCAAGTAGGTTCGAGAAGTTATGTCCTTACGTCAGCATTTCGTCCTACATTCCCAAGTGCTAACAACTCGCAGGAGTCTTATTCTGCACGCTTATTTGTGTTATTAAATATTAATATTTAAGTTTTTGTGAACTAACTTGATAATAACGATATTTCGTTGATTTTTACGTTTTTTATTATAATAACTGTCCCCGCGGCTCCTTCCGCGGATCATATTTTCTATTCGGCAAAATTATTCATTGCGTGACATAGCTTTTAAATACCCATTGAAAAAGAATAAATACTATTTTCTGTACAGGGTACTAAATTATTTATCGTTGTAACAGAAAATAAGGATATTTATCAAAAATTCAAACACTTGCCAGTAAACTGCCCGTTGAATCGGATTTTATTCACAAGTTTTAATTTTTTATGCGGAATCCTAAATATTTCAAAAAACTATATAACTCCAACTTTCTGACAATAAAATGTTCCGTTAAAATCGATCTAGTCGTTACGAAAATTAGAACAAACGAACATACAGACGAACATGTAAAAAAATATGTTATTGGTATAAATACCGTATGCACATTTATATGTATTTAGTGTAAAAATCTATTATTTTGATATGACAAACAGACACTTAGATTTTATTTATTTGCTTAGATTCGGTACATAAAACTTGCTTTATATCTCTGTGTCTATGAAATTAACTATTGCGACACATTGTTTTATTATTATAATTTTTTTTTTATTAGATAGGGTAGTGTTTTTATACCCGATAGTTTCGCGATCACCATCCACATGGTCAAGAACTGCTTAGAAGCTATAGTCGTAGTGATGATGCCGACTGGCGGTGGATAAGTGATGAGTAGTGAAGTATGGACGTGAATCAATTGCCAACATTGATGATATAATAGGGTTAAATGAAAGTTATCTCTCTCGTCCAACGGTCCGAAAAAACCGAGAAACTATGAAACTTACCAACCTGTTTGCTCTAATAACAAGAATATGAAACAAATGATCAACATGTGAACTCACGGAACGAGATCGTTTCGCGCACCTATTTACTGCACCTAGTTCCTGTAAGGAAAAGAATGATTCCGTGTTCAATCCAATCTCGGGCATATTGTGCGCAAAACTAATTCATTCTATCGTCATTGTTGTTGAACTGTACTTTATTTAATACATCGCATGAAATGCGGTCATTATGCAGAGAACGAGTGAAAAAAATAGCATCATCACAATAAAGTAAGTTGAATACACTATTAATATTAGTTAATTAGTCAATTAAAATGTCTCGAGTTTCTATGATGATGCAAAATATATTTATTTGTTTAGTTAAATTTTCAAACGACAGTGTGGCATAATTTTAATAGAACGAATGAACGCAAATAAGTTATCCAATGTTTTAAGTGATAATGTTAGGTCCTACAAAATAAATTACCAAAGCAAATGAGCAAATTACTCATTCACTAAATAATAAGCTCAGATAAGATGCTAAGTATGTTTTATTTAAGACGGATGTACGTTAATTATATCTGTAAAGGGCAATTCTCACTGTGCATCAGCTAAAACTATTGTTACTATAATTGTATACTTTAGACACATAGAGTAATAACGTTAAGAATGATGGTTCTATACGAAACTAACTTAAACCACTCAAGTATTTGTAATAATGGTTTCGTCACACAGCGGAAAGCCAGCGCGCTTTTAATGTAGAAGAGCTCGCGCTCGCTCGCGTCGACGCGATGTCTTCTACAGAAACATCACGCTGGCGTCCAAATGCGTCTGCTGTGTGGCGAAACCATTAGTTGTACATGTTTTAAAACCTAGATATATAAGAATTTAATAATTCCTCTTCTTTTTTTTCATTCAGTGTATATAATTAATTATCTCTTAAAAATTCAATGTGCCTGCCTAATTTCAGCTGTATACATTTTTGTTTCGAATTAATTCACAATTATTATCATAATTAGTAACACATATTATTCAATATACATATCATCACGCCTCTTTACTATGAGAGTAGGCAGACTACATCTGTACATTTCCGTCGATTATGAGAAGACCTGGCCTTTCTTTAGGACGTCTTCAGTCAGGTCAAGTTATGCTCACCCTTACCGACGTGGCCAGTCCCCTCGCCTTGTAAGTTTGTTTCATCAATCTTCTGTAATCCTTCCTCTCCACGTGCCTGAACCAACAAAGCATTCCTCCCTATCATTGTCACTAAATCCTCTAAATAACTACATAAAAGCACCTAAAACTGCTTTACCCGCTTGGAATTCGGACAATTTGGAGTCTAAATTCTCCTCCGGAAGTAATATGAATGTCTTTACCAACTTTTAGTGAATTCGATTCATTATTTTTTGCGTGATCAGAGAACAAATTAATAAACAGACAGACAAAAAGTTTGAAGACTATCGAAATGTATTCTGTAGTCAATTCTGCGGGGCTTCAGAAGTAGGAATAGTTTTTGCTAAATATCTTCAACTGCAAATTTCGGTTCCTTGGCCGTTTATTATAAGTAACGTTACCGTTACCGTTTAAATTTTTTGAAATATTTTTCAGTGTTTTGTTTGTGAATATTTATACAAATTAATCATATTAAATACATGTTTTTTACAGAATCTACGAAATACTACACGAATGGTTATGAAGTACCGAAATTCGGCATCCGTGTCGAGTGTCCCGAAAACGAAAACTGCCCTCATTACGATCTCGAAAGCGATTCCCCGGCTCTCATCCACTCCTATCCTGAATAAGCTTAATTACGCACTCGTTTGCAAAATCGCGTGTTTATTTTCTCGTCCTGTTTTTTTTAAAGAAACACGATACATTTTTACCTTTTGCACTTGTTTTTTTAAAATAAATTTTATATACACGGACTCCGATGAGAGTTTTAAGAAACTGTGTCTATAATTCTGTAAAATCAAATCGTTTATCTACAAAAAAATATATATTAGCAACTCACCAATAAAAAGAGAATTTTTGAAAAAAAAAATCTTTACAAAATTACAAAAACACGATATTCATATATACAGAATTATTCATTACGTCGCACCGTACTGCTGACTTTACTGCCGAGCTGATTACTAACTGTATCAAGAGCACCTAAACAAATAAAAAATAAAGAAGGCTTTAACATGGTTCGTTCCTCAACAATATCAATGAAATACAAAGTATTATCAAAGTGCATACGTATACTAAGTAAATTTAATTATCGTACTATATTAAATACAGACAAACGGTCTGATCAAAGTTCTGGCTTCTTTCACACAATATGTCTCCTTCAAAATTATTTCACTCGCATGTTTTTCTATCGCTATTGTTGGCCCCATCGGATATTAGTTACTTTGGTATTTCTGCGGATTTCCTCATTCCTGATTTGATCACGCATTGAAACTCCAAGCATAACCCACTACATTGCCCTTTGAGCAACTTTGAACTTTGTTATTAGGCCCATTGTGAGCGAACATGCCTCAGTGGCGATTGGCGTGGCAACACACATTAGTCGAAGACTTTTCTCTTGAAACACTACGGTATTACGGATGAGAAGATTCTGCATAGCTTCCGATCCGAAATAGAGCCAACCAAGTTGGTTTATACTATTACTATGTGCCCACTAACTTCACTAGATACCAATAAAAGAATAATGTCAATTGTTGGAGATGTTTAGAGGTATAACATTTGTTTATTTCTTTGACATAATGTGAGTATATATGTGTTTAAGTAAAGATAAATATAATAATACCCCCTTGATGCCCTGGACAGGTTGCAGAGACAGGCTGTACGCATTGTAAATGATACAGTTCGTTACCAAATTCATCGAGCCGCTTCAGCTGCGCAGGGACATTACCTCGCTAAGCGTGTTCTACTGTCTGTATCATGGCGAGTGCTCTGAAGAACTATTTAATCATTAGATTACCTTTTCTCTTTCTTCCATAATAGAACCACACGCGCTGGGCTTCGGAGCTACAGCTTTACAGTAACTTCCATCCAGTCACGAATCGTCATACCTTTGCCGTACTGTAAAGCTGTGGAACAGTCTTCCGGCCGGTTCCCTTCTTCCTATAACAATACGTTCTTACAACGTAGCGTGATGAGATATCAGTGCAGACCAGCATGACAGGGATGACTAACGATGGTTAACCGGTCTTTCGCTAGTCGCCAGTTTCTGGATTGCATTTTGCTTACCATCAGGCACTACTGCCGAACTACTATTAAAAAAAATTAGTTTTTTGTCCTCTATTTGTCAACTGTTTTTTTTGTATATTAACAATTGATTAGCTTTAATAAAAAATACTTAAATTTTCTGTAATGGTTATGAAACATGGACCTTTGGATGATCACTCATAAAATCAAAACTAACTTGTGAAATTTCGTACCTGAGAAAGGGCTTACAAATGTCAAAAACTTGGCACCGGTTCGGAAAACAACCCAGTTATTAAGTAGAGGTAGAGTTGGCAAGAAACTCGATCTAATTTATCTTTTTTTAATTTTAAATATATTTTTTATAAACTAGAGATTTTTCATTTCATTTTATTAAAACAATTAAAAACCTTTCAATAAAACAATAAAACGTTTCAATAATTTGAGATTTAATATGGAATAAACATCTATACAATCAAACGTATAATATTAAATCACTATTGAATTATTAAATTTTGATTGCAAAACTTTAAATAATTCTGTGAATTATAAACAGTCGAGAAACGTAAATAATAAAGTAAATGAAGTGATTTCATTAGTATAGCAATGAACTTTGAAACGTTAATTGCAAGAATGCCGAATACATAGAATTCAACATTTTTTTTTAGTACAACAATGGTTGCTATAAATTGATTACCCGACTTAAATTATCGTATAAGTGCGTTAATCAAATTAGAATAATGTTTTTTATTATAGTTTATATATTAATGTAACATGTAAATTTCATGTAAAATAAATGTCTGACAGTCTTCTAAGTAACTTAGGGTCGAAGATCCTGATAATAATCAGTCTTTAATTGAAAAGAGACATCAAGGAATTGGTGATGAAATACACTGAATAGCACTTAGCAGTAGATTTTTAATATGAAACGAACGAAGACACTAATATAAGTTGTCTTGCGTATTGCCATTTTGTTTTTTGTATTTACCGTATTTATAAATATATATTGATATGTATACGTCAAAGTGGACTTTTACATTATCTTATGTATCAGTAAATCTTAAATACTAATTTATTGTTAATATTACACAGATTATCTAAGATATATTGACGTTCCGTGACTCGCTCTGGGGTCAGTTAAAAATCAGCGCTGAGTACTTCCGCATATGCTGAGACCCTTTCATCTGATAACATACGCACGTGGATGACATATAGTTATCTTCAAGTGTGTGCAGCGGCATAACTAGATAATTATTTTATCATCAGGTTTCAGATATCGTGCTTTGCAGAGCACAAATAATTAATGCTACCCTACTGTCATACTTTCTACATATGTGTTTATGAAAATAGCCTGAGCAACGATGGCGCAGTGGGTAGGGTGGCCGGATTGCGTCAATCGACGTAGGTTCGAGCTCACCTATCCAACTCTAAAATCGGCTTTCGGTGAAGGAAAACATCGTGAGGAAGCCATAGCATGGTGGTAAGGCATTTTTCAATGATGCCCGCCTGGTAGCTACCACCGTCAAGTTTGAAAACCTGTCGCCAAATACCAGTAGGTATGTTTTACCAGCATCACTTGAGAACCAGTACCTCTAGGCTTAGTGTGTTTACCGTCCTGGACCACATCGTCATTTAACATCAGCTGTGATTATGGTTATCGTATATGGGTATCAGCATTAAGCCCTACCGTTTTCCCATTTTCATTTGGGGTCGGCGCAACATGTCTTCCTCTTCTATATACTGTAAAAAAGAGCTTATGACCGGTTAGGTTATCCAGTTAGGTTTCGCCGTTAACGGATACGTCATCGTCCTGATGCTAGGTCTATACCTATCCTCCGCTCCTATCCGAAGTTCCTATGAGCTTGTTTTTTCTTTTTCTTTTCCATCGAATTGGACAATAGAAAATGCCCTGCCGCCTTCTCTGATTTTATCATAAAATCCTCATATACATTAAATCAACCAATAGTTGGAATCGATTTCTTACGATTCGGAATTGAGATGAAATTTTGTCACAAGTTTTCTTTCAACCTATAACGAAATTAAATCAACAGATTATTCTTTCTAAAGTTATGCTAAATTCAAAAATGTTCTTGTCGAATCTTTTATGTTTATTTTTTAATAACTCAAAAACGAGTATAGTTTCAAATTAATTTTAAACAGGATATTTGAACTACAATTTATAAATTACAAAACTTCCAAAATAGAATAAATTAAAAAAAACCCTAATTCTTTTCCATCAATTGTTTTATAGACTGCCTCTATCTTTTCCGCTTATCAAGGTGTGAATTTTTGAAGTTTTTTCGCCACCTTTCAAAATTTCAAAACCAAAAATCATACCTTAAAATATATTATTTATGTACACCTCATAATGACTTCATATCACGGTTTTCTAAGAACAGATATAGACAGTCTACAAGAGTTTGAGCCAAAAAACAATTTATTTCTTTCTGAAAAATACAAACTTCTACAGTTTTTTTTGAATTAAAAAAAATATCTAATACCAAAATATATCCTTTCTAAAATGAACCAAAGTTTATTTTTGGGATATAAAAAAGAAACATGAAAACTTCCAAAATTGATAAATTTATCAATTTTTACGTAACATTAGAAAAAAGTTATTTACTCTACCACCCAATCATCATTGCTTCTAATGTGTAATATAGACATTTATTTAAGTATAAAAAATTCGTGCGCAATTAATCTTAATTAATCAATTAACCTTCAAACGGATTCTGGTGGATTCAACAAATTACCACTGCCGTTTAAACATATGCCTAACATACTCTTCACGCATTTACTAATTCGACACTAATGTTCGAACATTAAAGGAATTTGTCTCGGAAGGGATGAGACGATTCATGTAAAGGTAAGGGGATTTAAAAGGGCGCCCTTTGAGTAGATTCTAATGGGGATCGTATAATGTCACTTCAGTAAGTAAACGCTTATGCACACTTCCCTGGGTTAATGGAGACGACAGGAAAAGACGTTGACTTAAATATGGGATTAATTTACATACATTTAGACATCGAAGGATATGTGTAGGATAAGGGTAGTGATTCTGATACAATACTTCTGAATTCAGTTTTTATTATTTTCTTTACAAATTTTCTCGTCACATTTTACGGTTCGCCATTTACGATCTTCCTTTCTTTTTTTGTTTTCATCATCCATTCGCTCACATTGCATTTTTTCACTCAGTATTACGTTCTTTTCATTCCTACATATATGTAATCTAAGATATAGTTAATATATCCTTCTAATGTACTTATGTAAACTATGCAAAAGATGTCAATTAGAAAACAGTAGTAGCGTCGACCTGAAAATTTGCAAGGCGTAAAATACCACACGTTCTCTCTGGTGTACGTGCGTACCTGCATGGTGGGCAGGTAAAATGGAATGGTAAAGTATAAAACAGGATGCGAAACAAGATAACATTGTAGTTGGTGGCGAGTTCGAACGGACTTTCATGAGTATCCACATCCAACGCTGAGTCTGAGTGAGACCTTTCCTGATCACAACAAGGGGTAAGAAGTCAGAGAAGTGAGTTATTTACACTGTAGAAGAAGATCAATCCACCCGTTGTCTGACGTTAAAGTCTTCGAGATATTAAAAAAATAAACAATTTGATTGTTTTCAAATGTGTTAGCCACACTCTGCCTTTATGTGCGAATAAAGCAGTTGAACTATATTACCACGTTAATTACAATCTCTTGTTAAAAAAGCCGTTAGACAATATTATAAACTATTATTCGAAACTACAAGTGCCAATAATTATAATAAAAATTGTAGGATGTCGCAGAACCAGCTGTCTTGCTTGCTATCAAGCTATAGTATATATGTATATAAGCTATATAAGCTATAGTAGTAAAATTAAAGTTGTTCTTCGCAATTACTATATCTGTTAACAAATGTCATATACCAGAATATCTTTAGAATATCTTGAGGAGACTTTAAAATATCTTTTATTAATTTAAAAACAACGAAATAAAAATGTTATTAAATTAAATGCACTACCACCCACCATATTATTTTTGTAGTTGTATTTTTATTTTTATACCATAACAATTAGAGAAATCGGTCGTCCGTAGCTTGTGTAGTGGAGTTTCTTCAAAAACCATTTAATGGATTTAAGCAGAACTTGAGGCTAGTGACTTATTAAATATCAGAGAAAGGGCTATGATTTTTTTAAACATTGTTTGGCAGAGCAGAAATAAAAAGGGATTTTAAAATGAATAAATAAATGAATTTGAATTTATTAGAAATATACTTACTTTATGTTAGTACCCAACAATTTCTAGGAAAATAATTAGGGTTCCGTGTAAAAAAATTAAAACTCATGTAATATTGAACAAAATGCGATTTAATGGACAACACCACAAAACATTATTTTCCAAAAACGGTATGCGTACTGAAGAATATATGAAACGCAGGCGGAGTTGCGGGCACACAACTAGTTATTTTAATAAAAATTGAACACTGTTATCATAGTTCCAATCACTTACAGCAATTTCTTTGTAAAATAATTACTTCTTTTATTTACAATTTTTCGAGGCTAACCTTTTTCAGTCTTAGAGAAATTCTCTTTTTTCTTTGCCTTTTTTAGATAAACACGGGAATAATTTTTGTAACCTATTGATCGCTTAAACTTAATCGTGTAAAGTTTTCACATACAATTTTTTTAACTTAAATATAGTTATACAGAAAGACAGATAGACGTTCATAATATCAATGTTTATAATATGTATATCTAATATAAAATATCAGAAAATTCAAATGCGTAGACAAATCCTACACGTTTATTATTACCATAAATGTAAACGCACAAATACCAAAAAATGTAAACTAAAAAGTTATTTTTTAATCCATTTCATTCATGTAAAAAAACTTGCAAAATTACATTTGATAATGAAGTATTAGCTACATCGATTTTTATTTATTTTTTCGGTTTTTATTTCTTAAATGTTTCTATATATTTCTGGACATATATCTGACAAACAACAGATGTGACCTAATTTATTTTTATCTTTGATCTGGATTTACTAATATAAAATCAAATCAAATAGCATCCTTTTATCGAATACTAATCATTATAAAAATATTCATCTTTAATTACATACATTACAAAAAAAATATAGTACAATAATAAAAAAATGCTTTGTAAAATGTTTATCTACTGAAATTATTACTATGAATTTCGCGAACAACATAATACATGGGCAGGCGACAAACATAATACTTGGTTAAACAGTGAGATAACGTGGGGGGAAGGCAGCTTATTCTGGTTTACTGACGGGCCCTAAATAGGACTCAACGTAGGCTATGGAATATATGAAGAGCGACCTAAATTTAGTAAAACAACGAATCTTGGTAGTTTCGCCTCCATTTTCCAAGCAGAAATGTACGGCATTCTAGAATGCTCCTGTATAAATCTGCAGAAAGCCTACGTTAACCATACTATATGTATCCATTCGGATAGTCAAGACGCTCTCTTGGCGTTGGCCTCGGACGCTATTGAGTCAAAGCTAGTTGCCAATTGTGTGGCAATCCTAAACAGCCAGGGTGAGAATAATAGGCTGATTTTAAGATGGCTCCCATGGCACGAAGAAGTTTCCAGCAATGAAACTACGGATGCGCTTGCAAGAGCAGGGGCTATAAAAACACAAATTGGGCCTCAACCGTTTTGTGGTATTCCAAAAAGCCTAGTTCGGCTGATCATAAGGGACCAATACATCTATAAGGCTATAGAATTCTGGAATAAATTGCCAGGACAAATTTATTCCAAAGAGCGCATCAGGGCATTCACTAAGCGCAAAGTTGAGGAAGCTCTGATGCTCAGTAGGAATCAGCTACGAATATTAGTTAGAGCGCTAACTAGGCACTGTTGTTTGGGCAGGCATATGCACAACATAGGTGTCCAGAACATAAGAGAGTGCAAATTCTTCGAGATTGCAGATGAAACACGAAAGCATATCTATGAATGTGACCCATTAATACCCATACATAACCGAATTCTGCGTAAGCACGTGTTGCTGCCGGAGGAGGTACACAGACGCTCTCTGCCTAGAAGATCCTACAGTATATCCAGGTTGTAGGTCTAGGCAGAGAGCTTTAGCAATACAAGGGCTATCACAATAGATATAATTAGGTCTATAGGACTGTCTTAGCCTGCATAGCCCCTTTTCGAATAATAATAATAATAATAATAGTACACGGGCAATATTTCGTTTGCGTATATAATAACGTACGTAACGTCGTATAAGCTAAAGATAAAAGATTTTTTAAAGTACTAACAGATCCGCACGCCGGATATCGCACAAGATACTTCGGACGATCGAACAGCTTAAGTTATTAGTCGCCTTACGGGCAAAGTCAGGTACAGACGTTATACCTCTGAAATTATAGAAGCGTGAAAAAAAAAAAACTGCTATATATGCAGATAGATATTGCGTTTTATAATATAATGTATATTTTTATGCGTAATGTAATGTAATATTTTTTATGGTGGCGTTAATGTTGCCGCTACAGCAGTAACAATTTTTTTGCGCTTTGATAACGACGTCCATACCTGACTGTGCCCATAAGGCGACTGATACGTGATAGCTTTGGTCGACTGCCGTACCATGAACTCAGTCATATGTTTTGGCTATTAAGTTTACTCGTGATCTTTATGTCAATTAAGTACTTTATTCGCTAACAAATAAAATCAACCTTATTTTATCTGTGTTATGTACAATATTCAATACTACATAAAACATAATAGAGCGTCATTAACATAGAAATTACTGATAACATAACAAAACCTAGTCTATTTAGTAATGCAATGTTTGAAATAACAAACGGCAGTACGGATTGTGTTCTGTTTAAAATAAGGCTTGATAAAATATAAATAAACAATATTCTGAAATCAAATATTTAATCGATATGTGTATTGAGACAGAGTGCAATATATACCTTTGGAGACAGGTACTTATTATTTAAATTAAATTGTTCTGCATTGTTATTAATCCGTAGCTACTCATAATAAACACCAGCCATTCGAGAGATTGCATAACACAATCGGGTAACTTCATATGGTGGTAGAATGTTGAAATCTATTGGTGGATTCCAACAATTGATCTCCAATAATTATCATCATAAAATATCAGACGTGATCTAGAAAAACCTTTATAACTCTAAAATTATTACAACAATATAAATATATTTTTTCGCGTTAAAGATACTTTCACTTTTTATACGATATCTAAATAAGATACTATTTTTTCTTCCTAATTATCACTTAACACTAGTGTGCTGGCACTTTTATTTAATTAGAATGTACCTTCTTTTTTGTAAGTAAATTTAATTGGAACAATAAATTTCAGAATGTTGTCTTGTCTGCAGTACTTCTGCAGAATTTTTCCGGTGGTGTAGCACTGGCTTTTAGCGCAGTGATTTGCCCTGCATTGCTATCTCCAAATACAAGTGATGTTAGCGCCACACTTGAACAAGCTTCATGGTTATGTATGAATTCTTTTACAGATATTTATCTCATTACATACATATGTCATGTTTAAACATAATTTATGCAAATATATACCATACAATCTAAAAAGCATGATTTGTTTGTCTTTTTTTTACAGCTGCCAGTCTTGGAACTTTTAGTGCTATTGGACAGATAATTCTATCACCCATCATGGGCATTTATGGTCGGAGGACAGTGCATCTGATTATCAATATTCTCCAATTCATAGGATGGATTATTTTCTACTTCGCTAACAACGTTATACTTTTATTTGTAGGTCGATTGTTCCAGGGTATCGGTGTCGCTGTTTTGCAAATTAACGGTGTATTAGTATGCGAATATTGCAGTCCTTTCTTAAGAGAATATTATATATCATTGAAAACCATGTGCATGGCTCTTGGTGTGCTCTTTTGCCATGCATCCCTGTTATTTTACACATGGAGACAAGTCTCTTTAATCTCTGCAGTGTGCTGTGTTTTGCATTTTTAATAACATTAATTTGGCCTGAGAGTCCAGCTTACTTAGCAACTAAAGGTCGTTTCAGTGCATGTGAAAAGTCTTTCAAATGGTTGCACGGTTCTTTTAATCACAGCAATAAAGAGCTTGATGAACTGTTATCAGCACAAATGGAACAACTAAATAAGCGTAAAGTATCCAATAAGAAATCTTTGACAAATTTATGGAAGATTTTTTTGAAGAAGGACTTCCAAAAATCCCTTTTCATATCAGGTTTAATAGCTATATGTATTGATACTTGCGGAAGATATTATTTATATAGTTATGTCATAGAAATTATAACAAATTTAGTGGGTGATAAATCCATGGCTGTTTATTATTCTGTTGGAGGCGATTGTTTGACTATATTGGCTTTACTATTAGCAGGGCCAGTTACCAAATATTTAAAAAGACGTACAGTCTTATTTGGATTTGGATCAATATCTGTTTTAATAATATTTACTATTTCTTTGACAACATATATATAAAAAACTAATTATGCAACTTTTTATGTGATATGGTTGTCTCCGTGTCTAATTTTATCTCAAGTATTTATCATTAATTTAAGTTTAATCCCTGTATGTCTAACGATAATGGGTGAAATATTTACATTGGATGATAGATCTCTAGGGTCATGTGTATCGGGTTTAGTTTTTTGTTTATTTTATACTTTAAATATAAAATTTACTTCAGTACTTATTACAAACATCGGTGTAGATGGTACATATGCTGTATATGGTCTATGTTTGTTTTTATGTTTGCTTATACTGTATTATATTTTACCAGAAACTAAAAATAGAACTCTTCAAGACATTGAAAATGAAATCAAGGGTATCAGAAGAGTTACACCCGAAACACATTTGATTCTACACGAGGGAAGTTGTTCGATTACTAAACGTACCTAAACGTACTAAAAATTACTCTTGAGATTTGGATGATTTCCCGCGACACAGGAATGATTTCCTAGTGATCTATAGACATGTATGTGTGTTGAAATTGTGAACAGCGATAAAGATTTTTGTATTTTTTTTATATACATAGTATAAACGTTAATGTTAATATCATGTTACAAAGTCGTTAATAAAAACATATATAAATAATATATTTTATTACACGCCATAAACATTTAAATGTTAAAAAAAACTTTTACAGGATTAATCTACATTTACGCAGTTTATTTGCTTGTAGTGATATATTTCTGGCAAACCCTGACATCTGAGACTATAACCAATTTAATTATGATAAATTATATAAATACTAATATTTGTACCTTAATGCATAGCTTGAAACAGGTTGATATTGAATTTGGATCTCATCAGGATAATAACCAGATTGGGATAACTTACATAAAATTACTAATTAGAAGTAATTATTATTTCATTCATTGTTTTTGAATTGAAACATAATTATTTGTGTACTGCATTATTTATAGTTGCTTAAATTAATTACCTCTTAAGGGTAGTCTGACAAAATTTGTAAAACTAAATACTAGATGGATTTGAAATTTAGGATAGTCACTCTTTGTGCGACGTAGATGCTCACTTAGAAGGCAAAGTCTATTCACATTCGATTTTTTACCTACAATATCACCTGATTCAGCTATACCTATTTACAGTACGCAAATTATCCTATAGGGATCGAGCGTCTAGACTGTTACGTTAACTGGTGATTAAAATGTACATCTTCGTGATGTCAACTTTTCGAGGAAAAAGCAAAAACCGTGGCAGGTAATCACTTATTTTTAATGAGATAAATTAATTAATTATTCGTGATTTTTAGTCGATAAAATCTTATTACTTCGATATATCCTTTGTGACCATAAATCATTTTTAAAACGCTGCCAGCTTACGGATAACAATGTGGTATAAATGTACGTCGCTAATTATATTATTATTTAAGCTTATATGTTATTGTGATGAAATTTAGGCAGTTATTTTCATTTATAAATGAGTACATTGGTTAACTCTAGCTGGCGCCGACTCGTAACAAAAAAGATCAGGTAAATTTCGTTCAAGCAAAAGAAAAAGGAACAATTACTTCCAATCTAACTTTTTGTCCATTTTAGGAAAAAATCATGCGTCCCCAATAAACATATAAAAAAGAAAAACATAAGAAGTAAAATTGAAGGACATATAAAGTATGAAATAAATCACGTATTATTATGATATAATTATGAATGAATTTTAATTGCAGAAATTATAGACAAAACATTTCACAAAGTAAATTTACTATATATTTGTTGATTTAGGTGTTTTTTTTAATTATTAATAACTAGCTAGTGTGCACGCGGCTACGCTTGCGTTTTATATAATCTGCGATTTAATTCTTTGAAATTGTTGTACGGAACCCTAATATTTTTTAGCACAAAGATAAAGCTAACATTTTTTTCATAAATTCAAGCGCTTGCTCGTAAAACTGACCAGAATTGAATCGGAGTTCGGATTACTCATTACAAAGAGACAGACAAACATTTTAAAAAATTGATTTTTTTGGTATATGTATCATAATTACATCATATCATATAATATCAATCATTTTGACATTACAAACAGACACTTCATTTCATTTATTAGTATAGATAAAATAAATATTAATCTTTTTAAATGTTTTTTTCCTTTAATTAGTGTTATCATTTTTATATCGTTATTAAATAATTTGTTAATATAATCATCATTTCATGTCCTGCTCCCAAATCACTGTGTCGGCGTAGTATGATTTCTTCTTCCATACGTCCGTATTTATTTATTTATTTATTTATTTATTTATTTATTCAGCCGTCATCTCTTCATTTACTCCGTTTGTTTTTTAATTTTATCATTTTTTTACACGATATAGGCTCAGTGCTTTGATCACAATCTCATCTGAAGTTAAGTGACGATGAGGTCCAGGATGGTAAAAACACTAAGCCTAGGTACTGGTTCTCAAGTAATGCTGCCGGAACACACCTATTGGTATTTGGCGACAGGTTTTTAAACTTGACGGTGGTAGCTACCCAGGCGGGCATAATTAGAAAATGCCTCACCACCATACTATGCACAAATATATAGCACAAAAAACACATTTTGTGGCATTCCAAAAAGCCTAGTTCGACTGACCATAAGGGACCAATATACCTATAAGGCTATAGAATTCTGGAATAAATTGCCAGGACAAATTCATTCCAAAGAGCTCATCAGAGCATTCACTCAGCGCAAAGCTGAAGAAGCCCTGATGCTCAGTAGGAATCAGCTACGAGTATTAGTGAGAGCACTAACTGGGCACTGTTGTTTGGGCAAGCATATGCACAACATCGGTGTCCAGAACACAAGAGAGTGCAGGTTCTGTGAAATAGCAGACGAAACACCAAAGCACATCTTGTGTGAATGTGATCCATTAATACCCATTCGTAACCGAATTCTGGGTAAGCATGTGTTGCTTCCGGAGGAGGTACAGACGCTCTCTGCCAAAAAGATACTACAGTATATTCAAGTTGTAGGTCTAGGCAGTGAGCTTTAGCAATATAGGGGCGATCACAATAGATCTGACTAGGTCGCAGTGATACAGGACTGTTTAAGCCTGCATAGCCCCTTTTCGAATAATAATAATAATAATACCATAACCTAACATTTAACATATAAATATTTGTCATATTTTTACATCTATTGGAGCTCCAAGCAATAATTATGTATTTACGTATATAGTTTATTTGTAATAAAATATTACGACAGGTTAAGTGATTATAAATTTTATTTTTATCACAGAGCGTCTTCCTCGGCTGCGATCCAAGACCTGTCTCATGCCCCAACTGGGGAGGCTTTTGACGTCGCCGCCAGCGCAATATACTGACCATACACTGAACAACACTGCGCACAGTGGGTAGTTCGGCCGGATTCCGCGTCAATCGACGCGAGTTCGATCCCAGATATCCAACTCTAAAAAAACAGGCCAGAGCTTTCGGTGAAGGAAAACATCATGAGGAAACCATAGTATGGTGGTGAGGCATTTTCTAATTATGCCCGCCTGGGTAGCTACCACCGTCAAGTTTAAAAACCTGTCGCCAAATACCAATAGGTGTGTTCCGGCAGCATTACTTGAGAACCAGTACCTAGGCTTAGTGTTTTTACCATCCTGGACCTCATCGTCACTTAACTTCAGATGAGATTGTGATCAAAGCACTGAGCCTATATCGTGTAAAAAAATGATAAAATTAAAAAACAAACGGAGTAAATGAAGAGATGACGGCTGAATAAATAAATAAATAAATAAATAAATAAATAAATACGGACGTATGGAAGAAGAAATCATACTACGCCGACACAGTGATTTGGGAGCAGGACATGAAATGATGATTATATTAACAAATTATTTAATAACGATATAAAAATGATAACACTAATTAAAGGAAAAAAACATTTAAAAAGATTAATATTTATTTTATCTATACTAATAAATGAAATGAAGTGTCTGTTTGTAATGTCAAAATGATTGATATTATATGATATGATGTAATTATGATACATATACCAAAAAAATCAATTTTTAAAATGTTTGTCTGTCTCTTTGTAATGAGTAATCCGAACTCCGATTCAATTCTGGTCAGTTTTACGAGCAAGCGCTTGAATTTATGAAAAAAATGTTAGCTTTATCTTTGTGCTAAAAAATATTAGGGTTCCGTACAACAATTTCAAAGAATTAAATCGCAGATTATATAAAACGCAAGCGTAGCCGCGTGCACACTAGCTAGTTATTAATAATTAAAAAAAACACCTAAATCAACAAATATAGTAAATTTACTTTGTGAAATGTTTTGTCTATAATTTCTGCAATTAAAATTCATTCATAATTATATCATAATAATACGTGATTTATTTCATACTTTATATGTCCTTCAATTTTACTTCTTATGTTTTTCTTTTTTATATGTTTATTGGGGACGCATGATTTTTTTCTAAAATGGACAAAAAGTTAGATTGGAAGTAATTGTTCCTTTTTCTTTTGCTTGAACGAAATTTACCTGATCTTTTTTGTTACGAGTCGGCGCCAGCTAGAGTTAACCAATGTACTCATTTATAAATGAAAATAACTGCCTAAATTTCATCACAATAACATATAAGCTTAAATAATAATATAATTAGCGACGTACATTTATACCACATTGTTATCCGTAAGCTGGCAGCGTTTTAAAAATGATTTATGGTCACAAAGGATATATCGAAGTAATAAGATTTTATCGACTAAAAATCACGAATAATTAATTAATTTATCTCATTAAAAATAAGTGATTACCTGCCACGGTTTTTGCTTTTTCCTCGAAAAGTTGACATCACGAAGATGTACATTTTAATCACCAGTTAACGTAACAGTCTAGACGCTCGATCCCTATAGGATAATTTGCGTACTGTAAATAGGTATAGCTGAATCAGGTGATATTGTAGGTAAAAAATCGAATGTGAATAGACTTTGCCTTCTAAGTGAGCATCTACGTCGCACAAAGAGTGACTATCCTAAATTTCAAATCCATCTAGTATTTAGTTTTACAAATTTTGTCAGACTACCCTTAAGAGGTAATTAATTTAAGCAACTATAAATAATGCAGTACACAAATAATTATGTTTCAATTCAAAAACAATGAATGAAATAATAATTACTTCTAATTAGTAATTTTATGTAAGTTATCCCAATCTGGTTATTATCCTGATGAGATCCAAATTCAATATCAACCTGTTTCAAGCTATGCATTAAGGTACAAATATTAGTATTTATATAATTTATCATAATTAAATTGGTTATAGTCTCAGATGTCAGGGTTTGCCAGAAATATATCACTACAAGCAAATAAAAACTGCGTAAATGTAGATTAATCCTGTAAAAGTTTTTTTTAACATTTAAATGTTTATGGCGTGTAATAAAATATATTATTTATATATGTTTTTATTAACGACTTTGTAACATGATATTAACATTAACGTTTATACTATGTATATAAAAAAAATACAAAAATCTTTATCGCTGTTCACAATTTCAACACACATACATGTCTATAGATCACTAGGAAATCATTCCTGTGTCGCGGGAAATCATCCAAATCTCAAGAGTAATTTTTAGTACGTTTAGGTACGTTTAGTAATCGAACAACTTCCCTCGTGTAGAATCAAATGTGTTTCGGGTGTAACTCTTCTGATACCCTTGATTTCATTTTCAATGTCTTGAAGAGTTCTATTTTTAGTTTCTGGTAAAATATAATACAGTATAAGCAAACATAAAAACAAACATAGACCATATACAGCATATGTACCATCTACACCGATGTTTGTAATAAGTACTGAAGTAAATTTTATATTTAAAGTATAAAATAAACAAAAAACTAAACCCGATACACATGACCCTAGAGATCTATCATCCAATGTAAATATTTCACCCATTATCGTTAGACATACAGGGATTAAACTTAAATTAATGATAAATACTTGAGATAAAATTAGACACGGAGACAACCATATCACATAAAAAGTTGCATAATTAGTTTTTTATATATGTTGTCAAAGAAATAGTAAATATTATTAAAACAGATATTGATCCAAATCCAAATAAGACTGTACGTCTTTTTAAATATTTGGTAACTGGCCCTGCTAATAGTAAAGCCAATATAGTCAAACAATCGCCTCCAACAGAATAATAAACAGCCATGGATTTATCACCCACTAAATTTGTTATAATTTCTATGACATAACTATATAAATAATATCTTCCGCAAGTATCAATACATATAGCTATTAAACCTGATATGAAAAGGGATTTTTGGAAGTCCTTCTTCAAAAAAATCTTCCATAAATTTGTCAAAGATTTCTTATTGGATACTTTACGCTTATTTAGTTGTTCCATTTGTGCTGATAACAGTTCATCAAGCTCTTTATTGCTGTGATTAAAAGAACCGTGCAACCATTTGAAAGACTTTTCACATGCACTGAAACGACCTTTAGTTGCTAAGTAAGCTGGACTCTCAGGCCAAATTAATGTTATTAAAAATGCTAAAACACAGCACACTGCAGAGATTAAAGAGACTTGTCTCCATGTGTAAAATAACAGGGATGCATGGCAAAAGAGCACACCAAGAGCCATGCACATGGTTTTCAATGATATATAATATTCTCTTAAGAAAGGACTGCAATATTCGCATACTAATACACCGTTAATTTGCAAAACAGCGACACCGATACCCTGGAACAATCGACCTACAAATAAAAGTATAACGTTGTTAGCGAAGTAGAAAATAATCCATCCTATGAATTGGAGAATATTGATAATCAGATGCACTGTCCTCCGACCATAAATGCCCATGATGGGTGATAGAATTATCTGTCCAATAGCACTAAAAGTTCCAAGACTGGCAGCTGTAAAAAAAGACAAACAAATCATGCTTTTTAGATTGTATGGTATATATTTGCATAAATTATGTTTAAACATGACATATGTATGTAATGAGATAAATATCTGTAAAAGAATTCATACATAACCATGAAGCTTGTTCAAGTGTGGCGCTAACATCACTTGTATTTGGAGATAGCAATGCAGGGCAAATCACTGCGCTAAAAGCCAGTGCTACACCACCGGAAAAATTCTGCAGAAGTACTGCAGACAAGACAACATTCTGAAATTTATTGTTCCAATTAAATTTACTTACAAAAAAGAAGGTACATTCTAATTAAATAAAAGTGCCAGCACACTAGTGTTAAGTGATAATTAGGAAGAAAAAATAGTATCTTATTTAGATATCGTATAAAAAGTGAAAGTATCTTTAACGCGAAAATATATTTATATTGTTGTAATAATTTTAGAGTTATAAAGGTTTTTCTAGATCACGTCTGATATTTTATGATGATAATTATTGGAGATCAATTGTTGGAATCCACCAATAGATTTCAACATTCTACCACCATATGAAGTTACCCGATTGTGTTATGCAATCTCTCGAATGGCTGGTGTTTATTATGAGTAGCTACGGATTAATAACAATGCAGAACAATTTAATTTAAATAATAAGTACCTGTCTCCAAAGGTATATATTGCACTCTGTCTCAATACACATATCGATTAAATATTTGATTTCAGAATATTGTTTATTTATATTTTATCAAGCCTTATTTTAAACAGAACACAATCCGTACTGCCGTTTGTTATTTCAAACATTGCATTACTAAATAGACTAGGTTTTGTTATGTTATCAGTAATTTCTATGTTAATGACGCTCTATTATGTTTTATGTAGTATTGAATATTGTACATAACACAGATAAAATAAGGTTGATTTTATTTGTTAGCGAATAAAGTACTTAATTGACATAAAGATCACGAGTAAACTTAATAGCCAAAACATATGACTGAGTTCATGGTACGGCAGTCGACCAAAGCTATCACGTATCAGTCGCCTTATGGGCACAGTCAGGTATGGACGTCGTTATCAAAGCGCAAAAAAATTGTTACTGCTGTAGCGGCAACATTAACGCCACCATAAAAAATATTACATTACATTACGCATAAAAATATACATTATATTATAAAACGCAATATCTATCTGCATATATAGCAGTTTTTTTTTCACGCTTCTATAATTTCAGAGGTATAACGTCTGTACCTGACTTTGCCCGTAAGGCGACTAATAACTTAAGCTGTTCGATCGTCCGAAGTATCTTGTGCGATATCCGGCGTGCGGATCTGTTAGTACTTTAAAAAATCTTTTATCTTTAGCTTATACGACGTTACGTACGTTATTATATACGCAAACGAAATATTGCCCGTGTACTATTATTATTATTATTATTATTCGAAAAGGGGCTATGCAGGCTAAGACAGTCCTATAGACCTAATTATATCTATTGTGATAGCCCTTGTATTGCTAAAGCTCTCTGCCTAGACCTACAACCTGGATATACTGTAGGATCTTCTAGGCAGAGAGCGTCTGTACCTCCTCCGGCAGCAACACGTGCTTACGCAGAATTCGGTTATGTATGGGTATTAATGGGTCACATTCATAGATATGCTTTCGTGTTTCATCTGCAATCTCGAAGAATTTGCACTCTCTTATGTTCTGGACACCTATGTTGTGCATATGCCTGCCCAAACAACAGTGCCTAGTTAGCGCTCTAACTAATATTCGTAGCTGATTCCTACTGAGCATCAGAGCTTCCTCAACTTTGCGCTTAGTGAATGCCCTGATGCGCTCTTTGGAATAAATTTGTCCTGGCAATTTATTCCAGAATTCTATAGCCTTATAGATGTATTGGTCCCTTATGATCAGCCGAACTAGGCTTTTTGGAATACCACAAAACGGTTGAGGCCCAATTTGTGTTTTTATAGCCCCTGCTCTTGCAAGCGCATCCGTAGTTTCATTGCTGGAAACTTCTTCGTGCCATGGGAGCCATCTTAAAATCAGCCTATTATTCTCACCCTGGCTGTTTAGGATTGCCACACAATTGGCAACTAGCTTTGACTCAATAGCGTCCGAGGCCAACGCCAAGAGAGCGTCTTGACTATCCGAATGGATACATATAGTATGGTTAACGTAGGCTTTCTGCAGATTTATACAGGAGCATTCTAGAATGCCGTACATTTCTGCTTGGAAAATGGAGGCGAAACTACCAAGATTCGTTGTTTTACTAAATTTAGGTCGCTCTTCATATATTCCATAGCCTACGTTGAGTCCTATTTAGGGCCCGTCAGTAAACCAGAATAAGCTGCCTTCCCCCCACGTTATCTCACTGTTTAACCAAGTATTATGTTTGTCGCCTGCCCATGTATTATGTTGTTCGCGAAATTCATAGTAATAATTTCAGTAGATAAACATTTTACAAAGCATTTTTTTATTATTGTACTATATTTTTTTGTAATGTATGTAATTAAAGATGAATATTTTTATAATGATTAGTATTCGATAAAAGGATGCTATTTGATTTGATTTTATATTAGTAAATCCAGATCAAAGATAAAAATAAATTAGGTCACATCTGTTGTTTGTCAGATATATGTCCAGAAATATAGAAACATTTAAGAAATAAAAACCGAAAAAATAAATAAAAATCGATGTAGCTAATACTTCATTATCAAATGTAATTTTGCAAGTTTTTTTACATGAATGAAATGGATTAAAAAATAACTTTTTAGTTTACATTTTTTGGTATTTGTGCGTTTACATTTATGGTAATAATAAACGTGTAGGATTTGTCTACGCATTTGAATTTTCTGATATTTTATATTAGATATACATATTATAAACATTGATATTATGAACGTCTATCTGTCTTTCTGTATAACTATATTTAAGTTAAAAAAATTGTATGTGAAAACTTTACACGATTAAGTTTAAGCGATCAATAGGTTACAAAAATTATTCCCGTGTTTATCTAAAAAAGGCAAAGAAAAAGAGAATTTCTCTAAGACTGAAAAAGGTTAGCCTCGAAAAATTGTAAATAAAAGAAGTAATTATTTTACAAAGAAATTGCTGT
Organism: Samia ricini; assembly: GCA_014132275.2. NCBI lineage: Eukaryota > Metazoa > Arthropoda > Insecta > Lepidoptera > Saturniidae > Samia > Samia ricini. Next base: position 33,104,528 of record AP028158.1, on the reverse strand, counting down.
AAGTGATTGGAACTATGATAACAGTGTTCAATTTTATTAAAATAACTAGTTGTGTGCCCGCAACTCCGCCTGCGTTTCATATATTCTTCAGTACGCATACCGTTTTTGGAAAATAATGTTTTGTGGTGTTGTCCATTAAATCGCATTTTGTTCAATATTACATGAGTTTTAATTTTTTTACACGGAACCCTAATTATTTTCCTAGAAATTGTTGGGTACTAACATAAAGTAAGTATATTTCTAATAAATTCAAATTCATTTATTTATTCATTTAAAATCCCTTTTTATTTCTGCTCTGCCAAACAATGTTTAAAAAAATCATAGCCCTTTCTCTGATATTTAATAAGTCACTAGCCTCAAGTTCTGCTTAAATCCATTAAATGGTTTTTGAAGAAACTCCACTACACAAGCTACGGACGACCGATTTCTCTAATTGTTATGGTATAAAAATAAAAATACAACTACAAAAATAATATGGTGGGTGGTAGTGCATTTAATTTAATAACATTTTTATTTCGTTGTTTTTAAATTAATAAAGATATTTTAAAGTCTCCTCAAGATATTCTAAAGATATTCTGGTATATGACATTTGTTAACAGATATAGTAATTGCGAAGAACAACTTTAATTTTACTACTATAGCTTATATAGCTTATATACATATATACTATAGCTTGATAGCAAGCAAGACAGCTGGTTCTGCGACATCCTACAATTTTTATTATAATTATTGGCACTTGTAGTTTCGAATAATAGTTTATAATATTGTCTAACGGCTTTTTTAACAAGAGATTGTAATTAACGTGGTAATATAGTTCAACTGCTTTATTCGCACATAAAGGCAGAGTGTGGCTAACACATTTGAAAACAATCAAATTGTTTATTTTTTTAATATCTCGAAGACTTTAACGTCAGACAACGGGTGGATTGATCTTCTTCTACAGTGTAAATAACTCACTTCTCTGACTTCTTACCCCTTGTTGTGATCAGGAAAGGTCTCACTCAGACTCAGCGTTGGATGTGGATACTCATGAAAGTCCGTTCGAACTCGCCACCAACTACAATGTTATCTTGTTTCGCATCCTGTTTTATACTTTACCATTCCATTTTACCTGCCCACCATGCAGGTACGCACGTACACCAGAGAGAACGTGTGGTATTTTACGCCTTGCAAATTTTCAGGTCGACGCTACTACTGTTTTCTAATTGACATCTTTTGCATAGTTTACATAAGTACATTAGAAGGATATATTAACTATATCTTAGATTACATATATGTAGGAATGAAAAGAACGTAATACTGAGTGAAAAAATGCAATGTGAGCGAATGGATGATGAAAACAAAAAAAGAAAGGAAGATCGTAAATGGCGAACCGTAAAATGTGACGAGAAAATTTGTAAAGAAAATAATAAAAAACTGAATTCAGAAGTATTGTATCAGAATCACTACCCTTATCCTACACATATCCTTCGATGTCTAAATGTATGTAAATTAATCCCATATTTAAGTCAACGTCTTTTCCTGTCGTCTCCATTAACCCAGGGAAGTGTGCATAAGCGTTTACTTACTGAAGTGACATTATACGATCCCCATTAGAATCTACTCAAAGGGCGCCCTTTTAAATCCCCTTACCTTTACATGAATCGTCTCATCCCTTCCGAGACAAATTCCTTTAATGTTCGAACATTAGTGTCGAATTAGTAAATGCGTGAAGAGTATGTTAGGCATATGTTTAAACGGCAGTGGTAATTTGTTGAATCCACCAGAATCCGTTTGAAGGTTAATTGATTAATTAAGATTAATTGCGCACGAATTTTTTATACTTAAATAAATGTCTATATTACACATTAGAAGCAATGATGATTGGGTGGTAGAGTAAATAACTTTTTTCTAATGTTACGTAAAAATTGATAAATTTATCAATTTTGGAAGTTTTCATGTTTCTTTTTTATATCCCAAAAATAAACTTTGGTTCATTTTAGAAAGGATATATTTTGGTATTAGATATTTTTTTTAATTCAAAAAACTGTAGAAGTTTGTATTTTTTTCAGAAAGAAATAAATTGTTTTTTGGCTCAAACTCTTGTAGACTGTCTATATCTGTTCTTAGAAAACCGTGATATGAAGTCATTATGAGGTGTACATAAATAATATATTTTAAGGTATGATTTTTGGTTTTGAAATTTTGAAAGGTGGCGAAAAAACTTCAAAAATTCACACCTTGATAAGCGGAAAAGATAGAGGCAGTCTATAAAACAATTGATGGAAAAGAATTAGGGTTTTTAATTTATTCTATTTTGGAAGTTTTGTAATTTATAAATTGTAGTTCAAATATCCTGTTTAAAATTAATTTGAAACTATACTCGTTTTTGAGTTATTAAAAAATAAACATAAAAGATTCGACAAGAACATTTTTGAATTTAGCATAACTTTAGAAAGAATAATCTGTTGATTTAATTTCGTTATAGGTTGAAAGAAAACTTGTGACAAAATTTCATCTCAATTCCGAATCGTAAGAAATCGATTCCAACTATTGGTTGATTTAATGTATATGAGGATTTTATGATAAAATCAGAGAAGGCGGCAGGGCATTTTCTATTGTCCAATTCGATGGAAAAGAAAAAGAAAAAACAAGCTCATAGGAACTTCGGATAGGAGCGGAGGATAGGTATAGACCTAGCATCAGGACGATGACGTATCCGTTAACGGCGAAACCTAACTGGATAACCTAACCGGTCATAAGCTCTTTTTTACAGTATATAGAAGAGGAAGACATGTTGCGCCGACCCCAAATGAAAATGGGAAAAACGGTAGGGCTTAATGCTGATACCCATATACGATAACCATAATCACAGCTGATGTTAAATGACGATGTGGTCCAGGACGGTAAACACACTAAGCCTAGAGGTACTGGTTCTCAAGTGATGCTGGTAAAACATACCTACTGGTATTTGGCGACAGGTTTTCAAACTTGACGGTGGTAGCTACCAGGCGGGCATCATTGAAAAATGCCTTACCACCATGCTATGGCTTCCTCACGATGTTTTCCTTCACCGAAAGCCGATTTTAGAGTTGGATAGGTGAGCTCGAACCTACGTCGATTGACGCAATCCGGCCACCCTACCCACTGCGCCATCGTTGCTCAGGCTATTTTCATAAACACATATGTAGAAAGTATGACAGTAGGGTAGCATTAATTATTTGTGCTCTGCAAAGCACGATATCTGAAACCTGATGATAAAATAATTATCTAGTTATGCCGCTGCACACACTTGAAGATAACTATATGTCATCCACGTGCGTATGTTATCAGATGAAAGGGTCTCAGCATATGCGGAAGTACTCAGCGCTGATTTTTAACTGACCCCAGAGCGAGTCACGGAACGTCAATATATCTTAGATAATCTGTGTAATATTAACAATAAATTAGTATTTAAGATTTACTGATACATAAGATAATGTAAAAGTCCACTTTGACGTATACATATCAATATATATTTATAAATACGGTAAATAAAAAAAACAAAATGGCAATACGCAAGACAACTTATATTAGTGTCTTCGTTCGTTTCATATTAAAAATCTACTGCTAAGTGCTATTCAGTGTATTTCATCACCAATTCCTTGATGTCTCTTTTCAATTAAAGACTGATTATTATCAGGATCTTCGACCCTAAGTTACTTAGAAGACTGTCAGACATTTATTTTACATGAAATTTACATGTTACATTAATATATAAACTATAATAAAAAACATTATTCTAATTTGATTAACGCACTTATACGATAATTTAAGTCGGGTAATCAATTTATAGCAACCATTGTTGTACTAAAAAAAAATGTTGAATTCTATGTATTCGGCATTCTTGCAATTAACGTTTCAAAGTTCATTGCTATACTAATGAAATCACTTCATTTACTTTATTATTACGTTTCTCGACTGTTTATAATTCACAGAATTATTTAAAGTTTTGCAATCAAAATTTAATAATTCAATAGTGATTTAATATTATACGTTTGATTGTATAGATGTTTATTCCATATTAAATCTCAAATTATTGAAACGTTTTATTGTTTTATTGAAAGGTTTTTAATTGTTTTAATAAAATGAAATGAAAAATCTCTAGTTTATAAAAAATATATTTAAAATTAAAAAAAGATAAATTAGATCGAGTTTCTTGCCAACTCTACCTCTACTTAATAACTGGGTTGTTTTCCGAACCGGTGCCAAGTTTTTGACATTTGTAAGCCCTTTCTCAGGTACGAAATTTCACAAGTTAGTTTTGATTTTATGAGTGATCATCCAAAGGTCCATGTTTCATAACCATTACAGAAAATTTAAGTATTTTTTATTAAAGCTAATCAATTGTTAATATACAAAAAAAACAGTTGACAAATAGAGGACAAAAAAACTAAATTTTTTTTAATAGTAGTTCGGCAGTAGTGCCTGATGGTAAGCAAAATGCAATCCAGAAACTGGCGACTAGCGAAAGACCGGTTAACCATCGTTAGTCATCCCTGTCATGCTGGTCTGCACTGATATCTCATCACGCTACGTTGTAAGAACGTATTGTTATAGGAAGAAGGGAACCGGCCGGAAGACTGTTCCACAGCTTTACAGTACGGCAAAGGTATGACGATTCGTGACTGGATGGAAGTTACTGTAAAGCTGTGGCTCCGAAGCCCAGCGCGTGTGGTTCTATTATGGAAGAAAGAGAAAAGGTAATCTAATGATTAAATAGTTCTTCAGAGCACTCGCCATGATACAGACAGTAGAACACGCTTAGCGAGGTAATGTCCCTGCGCAGCTGAAGCGGCTCGATGAATTTGGTAACGAACTGTATCATTTACAATGCGTACAGCCTGTCTCTGCAACCTGTCCAGGGCATCAAGGGGGTATTATTATATTTTATCTTTACTTAAACACATATATACTCACATTATGTCAAAGAAATAAACAAATGTTATACCTCTAAACATCTCCAACAATTGACATTATTCTTTTATTGGTATCTAGTGAAGTTAGTGGGCACATAGTAATAGTATAAACCAACTTGGTTGGCTCTATTTCGGATCGGAAGCTATGCAGAATCTTCTCATCCGTAATACCGTAGTGTTTCAAGAGAAAAGTCTTCGACTAATGTGTGTTGCCACGCCAATCGCCACTGAGGCATGTTCGCTCACAATGGGCCTAATAACAAAGTTCAAAGTTGCTCAAAGGGCAATGTAGTGGGTTATGCTTGGAGTTTCAATGCGTGATCAAATCAGGAATGAGGAAATCCGCAGAAATACCAAAGTAACTAATATCCGATGGGGCCAACAATAGCGATAGAAAACATGCGAGTGAAATAATTTTGAAGGAGACATATTGTGTGAAAGAAGCCAGAACTTTGATCAGACCGTTTGTCTGTATTTAATATAGTACGATAATTAAATTTACTTAGTATACGTATGCACTTTGATAATACTTTGTATTTCATTGATATTGTTGAGGAACGAACCATGTTAAAGCCTTCTTTATTTTTTATTTGTTTAGGTGCTCTTGATACAGTTAGTAATCAGCTCGGCAGTAAAGTCAGCAGTACGGTGCGACGTAATGAATAATTCTGTATATATGAATATCGTGTTTTTGTAATTTTGTAAAGATTTTTTTTTTCAAAAATTCTCTTTTTATTGGTGAGTTGCTAATATATATTTTTTTGTAGATAAACGATTTGATTTTACAGAATTATAGACACAGTTTCTTAAAACTCTCATCGGAGTCCGTGTATATAAAATTTATTTTAAAAAAACAAGTGCAAAAGGTAAAAATGTATCGTGTTTCTTTAAAAAAAAAAACAGGACGAGAAAATAAACACGCGATTTTGCAAACGAGTGCGTAATTAAGCTTATTCAGGATAGGAGTGGATGAGAGCCGGGGAATCGCTTTCGAGATCGTAATGAGGGCAGTTTTCGTTTTCGGGACACTCGACACGGATGCCGAATTTCGGTACTTCATAACCATTCGTGTAGTATTTCGTAGATTCTGTAAAAAACATGTATTTAATATGATTAATTTGTATAAATATTCACAAACAAAACACTGAAAAATATTTCAAAAAATTTAAACGGTAACGGTAACGTTACTTATAATAAACGGCCAAGGAACCGAAATTTGCAGTTGAAGATATTTAGCAAAAACTATTCCTACTTCTGAAGCCCCGCAGAATTGACTACAGAATACATTTCGATAGTCTTCAAAACTTTTTGTCTGTCTGTTTATTAATTTGTTCTCTGATCACGCAAAAAATAATGAATCGAATTCACTAAAAGTTGGTAAAGACATTCATATTACTTCCGGAGGAGAATTTAGACTCCAAATTGTCCGAATTCCAAGCGGGTAAAGCAGTTTTAGGTGCTTTTATGTAGTTATTTAGAGGATTTAGTGACAATGATAGGGAGGAATGCTTTGTTGGTTCAGGCACGTGGAGAGGAAGGATTACAGAAGATTGATGAAACAAACTTACAAGGCGAGGGGACTGGCCACGTCGGTAAGGGTGAGCATAACTTGACCTGACTGAAGACGTCCTAAAGAAAGGCCAGGTCTTCTCATAATCGACGGAAATGTACAGATGTAGTCTGCCTACTCTCATAGTAAAGAGGCGTGATGATATGTATATTGAATAATATGTGTTACTAATTATGATAATAATTGTGAATTAATTCGAAACAAAAATGTATACAGCTGAAATTAGGCAGGCACATTGAATTTTTAAGAGATAATTAATTATATACACTGAATGAAAAAAAAGAAGAGGAATTATTAAATTCTTATATATCTAGGTTTTAAAACATGTACAACTAATGGTTTCGCCACACAGCAGACGCATTTGGACGCCAGCGTGATGTTTCTGTAGAAGACATCGCGTCGACGCGAGCGAGCGCGAGCTCTTCTACATTAAAAGCGCGCTGGCTTTCCGCTGTGTGACGAAACCATTATTACAAATACTTGAGTGGTTTAAGTTAGTTTCGTATAGAACCATCATTCTTAACGTTATTACTCTATGTCTAAAGTATACAATTATAGTAACAATAGTTTTAGCTGATGCACAGTGAGAATTGCCCTTTACAGATATAATTAACGTACATCCGTCTTAAATAAAACATACTTAGCATCTTATCTGAGCTTATTATTTAGTGAATGAGTAATTTGCTCATTTGCTTTGGTAATTTATTTTGTAGGACCTAACATTATCACTTAAAACATTGGATAACTTATTTGCGTTCATTCGTTCTATTAAAATTATGCCACACTGTCGTTTGAAAATTTAACTAAACAAATAAATATATTTTGCATCATCATAGAAACTCGAGACATTTTAATTGACTAATTAACTAATATTAATAGTGTATTCAACTTACTTTATTGTGATGATGCTATTTTTTTTTTTCACTCGTTCTCTGCATAATGACCGCATTTCATGCGATGTATTAAATAAAGTACAGTTCAACAACAATGACGATAGAATGAATTAGTTTTGCGCACAATATGCCCGAGATTGGATTGAACACGGAATCATTCTTTTCCTTACAGGAACTAGGTGCAGTAAATAGGTGCGCGAAACGATCTCGTTCCGTGAGTTCACATGTTGATCATTTGTTTCATATTCTTGTTATTAGAGCAAACAGGTTGGTAAGTTTCATAGTTTCTCGGTTTTTTCGGACCGTTGGACGAGAGAGATAACTTTCATTTAACCCTATTATATCATCAATGTTGGCAATTGATTCACGTCCATACTTCACTACTCATCACTTATCCACCGCCAGTCGGCATCATCACTACGACTATAGCTTCTAAGCAGTTCTTGACCATGTGGATGGTGATCGCGAAACTATCGGGTATAAAAACACTACCCTATCTAATAAAAAAAAAAAATTATAATAATAAAACAATGTGTCGCAATAGTTAATTTCATAGACACAGAGATATAAAGCAAGTTTTATGTACCGAATCTAAGCAAATAAATAAAATCTAAGTGTCTGTTTGTCATATCAAAAATAATAGATTTTTACTAAATACATATAAATGTGCATACGGTATTTATACCAATAACATATTTTTTTACATGTTCGTCTGTATGTTCGTTTGTTCTAATTTTCGTAACGACTAGATCGATTTTAACGGAACATTTTATTGTCAGAAAGTTGGAGTTATATAGTTTTTGAAATATTTAGGATTCCGCATAAAAAATTAAAACTTGTGAATAAAATCCGATTCAACGGGCAGTTTACTGGCAAGTGTTTGAATTTTTGATAAATATCCTTATTTTCTGTTACAACGATAAATAATTTAGTACCCTGTACAGAAAATAGTATTTATTCTTTTTCAATGGGTATTTAAAAGCTATGTCACGCAATGAATAATTTTGCCGAATAGAAAATATGATCCGCGGAAGGAGCCGCGGGGACAGTTATTATAATAAAAAACGTAAAAATCAACGAAATATCGTTATTATCAAGTTAGTTCACAAAAACTTAAATATTAATATTTAATAACACAAATAAGCGTGCAGAATAAGACTCCTGCGAGTTGTTAGCACTTGGGAATGTAGGACGAAATGCTGACGTAAGGACATAACTTCTCGAACCTACTTGACTTTTATTTGAGAGTTAATTTTAACAATTCAACAAAAAATATTATAATTTTGGTTTCAAAGTATCCATTTGAAATTATTCGATTTCTTCTGTCTATTTCTAGGAATCAATAGCAATATCTATACAAAATATTGCGTTCTATATTCGAACAAAGAGTTGATCTCTAAATATTTATATAATTTAAAAAAAATCATGTTCTTTATTGTTAGGTAAAAAAAATCCAGTTTGAGTATACGATCTCAATATATTTTACCTTCTGAACTCCGAAATTTAATTCCTTTTTTCTCTAAAGTGTTAAATCAATGTCAATGATCAGTCCGAAAATCTAATAAATTTTTCGTTTTATGTCAATCTTAATTTTTAAGATTCGGAACCCGCCGTTAGTCTGTGAAATTAGTACATCACAGATGGTAGTAGGGGCATTACATAGTACATGAATGATTAGCAAATAATACTGCGTTCGTTAGGGTCACAAACAATAAAGGCACACTTCTATCTACCGTACTATTTTGCCTACACACATATTATTTATTTCTCTATTTAAATAATAATACTCGAGCTAATAAATGTCATAATTAACGTATCGTAGATAATATTTTACGCCTGTCATCGTGAAAATAATAAGTTTTTACCTGATGATGAAGAGATGATTTCGTAGTTGGTAGTGCGGTTGAATTCCACGTCAATGGACGCAGGTTCGAACTCACCTAACTCTATAATGAGCCTGTGCTTACAGGGAAGAAAAATATCGTGAGGAAACCTTAGCATGGTGGTAGGGCATTTTCTAATAATACCCGCATCGGTAGCTACCACCGTCATGTTTGAAAACGCGTGTTCTGGCAACATCACTTAAGTACTGGTTGTACTTCTATGCTTAGTGTGCTTACCATCCTGGAGAACATCGCCAATTAATATCAGGTGAGATTGTGGGCAAATGTTTGATCTAATCCAATATACTTACATATTCCGTAGCTGACTTGTGACCTAGTATTATACTCGTATATGTAAGGGCGGCAAAACCCCTACCTAAACTTGGGAAATGTTTAAATCTAACATTGATTTAAAATATTATCAGTGTTTACTACATTACGCAGTTAAAACTTAAATTGAAAGTAAATAATCAAACGAAATTAAAAGAAGAACTAAAAAAATGAATTCTTAATAAGACTATTTTTTGTATACCGGCTTTGTGCACGTGGCTGCGCCCGCATTTCATATGTTCTTCACTCTGTTTTAATTTTCTATACGGCACCCTAACCATTTTCCTTAACTTTTTATTCGTTGCTACGATAAAGTAAAACTATTTCTCACAAATTCAAACACTTACTAATGAAAGTGTGCGTTGAATCGGATTTTATTCGAAATTTCATGAGTTTTAATATTTTTACTCGGAACCTTAATTATTTTCGAAAAACAACAGTACCCTAAGTTACCTGGAGTAAGTTACAAAAATGTTAAAGATTGTATTTTTGGTATAGGAATCGTATTTAGAAAAAAATAATTTTTGACATTACAAACAGACACTTCAATATTTAAAAAAGGAAAAAAAAAACAAGAAATATAAGTAAAAATTTAGCCAATACTCGTGTAATTTCCAATTAAAAAGTTCGGACCGCAACCCCGCGCCTGAAACCGAAAACAATTCAGCGCAGGTGTCAGAACGACCTTTTGTGTTGATTCCGCGGAATTTTTGCATTCAACCCTTCTATTTATTGTTCGCTACCAGGCCGGGCTATGGTTTTGATTGGGATGACTTTGAACATCGGAATTTTACCGAATTTGCGGTTCATGTTGGCACTGAATTCTTAATTTATCCACACATGTTTATTGGCATATGTTTAAACTTTAAACACGTTTTGAATATAAGGTTACTTTGGAAATTAAAACTGATAATTTTTTTATTACGCATGTCTAATAGCATTTTTAAATTTACCTACCAATTATAAATTAAATTTGATAACAATAAAGATTTTATACTAACATACATCTCCTATAAATACAATATCACTCTCCTATAAAGGTAGAAAGAGACTACATCCTTATACTTCCTACGATCTTGACACGTCTTTTTCGATTCTTCTACTTTCAAACATGCTTTCGGTTACGAGCATTTTAGATCTGGCATTTCTTCACGTCTTTCGCCTCGGTAGTCATTTACCGACTTTTCCACTCGCTCTCGCCTTGTAAATTTTTCACCTGTTTTGTGAATCTTTTTTAACCACACTATTCACGAATTCCAATTAAGGATCCCTTAATCTCTCTTTGTCACTATACCTTTATCACACCACAACTTTCCCTTATCACACTATTCTTTACGCTATCTATCATTTTCACGCCAGCTATACTTCTTAGACTTCTCATCTATATAGCATTAATCTTGTCTATATAATTCTTCTGTCAGACCCAGTACTTACTGTTATACATAAATGTAAAGACTAACACACCTCGATACCACAGCCAAACGTGCCTTTTCGAACTCATTCTGGCTGCTCATAAAGTTACGGAGGGCCCGTCCACTTCATTCCCTAGTATAGCTCTTTGTTCAAAATCAGTCACACTTTCCAATCTCTCACAACTATTGACCCAAAGTATACAAGCAAAAGGTTAGATGAACTGCATAATAATGTAAAATTTACAAACACCATCTAGTTTTTGTGATGTAGCAAAAACATTCGATTAAAATAATGTGTTTACCACAAAGTAATAAACTTTATATAATTCTTTTGTTATCTACTAGCGCAAACGTCTCTCACCTGTTCGGAAGAAGGATGTTTCCCTCTCAAGCATCCTGTAATTAATGACGGACTATTATTCTGTGCAGTTCCCTCTAAGGTTAGACGTACGCACTGTGTTTTAAAACCGCCAAGTTTTATGTTTGTGATCGTTTTTTTTTTTTTAAGACTAACATATGCAGAGAATCTAGCACTTTTTACTCTTACTTTTTAATCTAGTACTTTTTACGTGATGCCCGTAAAACGATAGACATCTATCATTTTATTTATATACATCTAAACGTATGTCTGGAAACAAATTCAGTCAATAACCCAAACTTGCTCGCACCCACGTCCGTGATAACACCGTTTACGCAACACGATACAGCGAGCCAGGTCATTCTCCTGTATCTGACAATTTCATATACTTGCATAAAACGCATTACACTGCACCTCACACCCCTGCACACTACTCGCAGGTACATGAGTTCTGTAAGGGGCATAAAGGTCTGTTTATTCTACCGTAGGTTCAGTTTAGACGAATTCTGTGACATTTATATTTCAGATAACAAAATCCCAAGCCGAGCTCCGTATCACTTTGAAGAACGTTTGTCCCAAAGTTTTGTGAAGCTGTTCCTTCCGGTCAACAGCGTCTTAATCTATTCGAAAAAGGTAGATTTATTGAAATATGTAATGTATTTTAGATAAAGATTGGTAGCCAATAGTAACACAGCAAGCGTCGCCAGGGAAGTATGTGATTAGGCCATAATCTTTCGTATTTGAAATTCGTATCGTATGCAGAACAATTCACCAAATTTTGATCACGAGATATGTAGTTTAGGAGAGCATAGAGGATAATTTTACAGTGATTTATATTTATATGGAAGACTAGCTGTGTGCCTGCGGCTGCACCCACATTTCTTATGTTCTTCACTGGGTTTTAAATTTTTATATACGGAACCCTATATATTTTCCTAAAAACTCTTTAGTATTAAGATAAAGTAAATATATTTCTCATAAATTCATGTACTTATATGTAAAACTGTGCGTTGAATTGGATTTAATTCGAAATTTCATGACTTTTAATATTTTTTATGCGGAACCCAAATCATTTATGAAAAAAAAAGTTAAGCAGAGCAAATTTAGCTATCCACCAAATAAATGCCCCGTCAATTTCGGTCAGGCCGTTCCAAAAAATTACCCGGAACAAGTAGACAGACAGACACACAAATACTTTCAAAATTGTATTTTTGGAATAGGTATCTTATTTTTTTTTATTTAGTCCCCTTACTTCTCAGAAATAATTCGAGTTTTGTTTACTTTTTTGTGGCTTTCGTCTATTTTTTTTTTGTGCCTTTATTGTTTTCATCTTATTTCTATTATCCAATATTATTCTATTTCTTATCTATGTGTTCCTATTGTATTGTGGTTATGTCGAAACTTTATATTTACTTAAACCTTATTTCTAATTTACACTCCTTATTTCATTTCTTATCTCTTGTTCTATTAAATTTTGTTTTGTCGGATCTTTCTTTATTCATATAGGTATAGGTATCGTATATACATTTATATCTACTCCATAAAAAAAGAATATTTCGACATTACAGACATTCCAATTTTATTTGTATGTATAAATAGGTATGAAATAAAGATTGGTCGTTTAAAACGCAACGATTTTACAGAACAGTGCGTAAACTGATTCTTATTTTTAACTGCTCGGCATGAAAAGCAGTCTTGCGGCGCTATTTGTCAGATTGTAAAATATCTACCGGACGCCCGTTTAGCATCACATAAATTTTCATTTTCACCCCGACACCGACGTTCTAGATTTATGAAATGAATTTTGATGTTGTTCAAGCGTATTATAATGTACTTAGTAGGTCCTATATTAATTATACCTACTGTAATCCATAGTGGAGCTTGTTCCATTTAAGATTGTTTCTTTGAAATGTTGCATCTACCTAACTCGTGTAAAATTAAACAGGTACTTAAATTTACCATCACAATTATCGTACAAAAATAAAATATTAAAGATTGTGTAATATTGTAAAATAATTATAAGATAAAATAATAAAATAGAAAGTCATCTATTACAGGATAGTTTTGTTTTTTAATTTGAGCTCTGAATTCAAGTTCTTTAATACAAACTGTGTTACATTGTAATCTTCAAAAAGCGTTTTATCAAAATAATGGTTCTTTATTTACAATTTACAGAAAGCTTTTCTAACTTCTTAGAATTTATTTAAGTCAATTACTATTCACTATTATATGAAATACCACCAATATTACATATTGAATTTGCGCAAATATATGAATAAAAAAAATCCGTACACAACATGACAAACCAAAAACTGGTTTTGAAACTTTTATTAAAACTGTGACCAATCAATTTCAAATACAATAAAAGCATACAAATATTGTGAATTAATTGTTTTAATAATGTATAAAAACTAATTGTAAAATTAGTCACTTTACTTTTACTTAAGAATAAAAAATAACAGGTTTAAATAATGTCTTCGTCAAAGAAAATGGTTCAATTTAATCTATAAATAACATTACTTATTATTCGAAGAAATTAGATAATTTAGTTTTATTTTTATTGTCAAAAGAGAATAATTTAAGTTATTAAATTTTAGACGAGAATATAAAAAATAGTAAAAATATTCACAGTTCATATTTTCCACTTTTAAATTCTATTCTATATTGAACTTTGTTTCAAGCTGAAGACAATACAAAGCCGGTTGGCAAAATTGCTATATTTTTCATAACAGAATTTAAATTTTATGTAACATTATCACCATGGTTTTTGTTCATTAGCATTTATGATGATACTCACATTATAATATATTTGTATATTTTTGAAGGGTTTGCTGTTGATTTTATAAAATGCCGGTTCTTGGAAAACATTATGCCACATTTGTGCCATAATATAATTTAACGGAGAATATATTATTTCTCTAGGTATTCCAATATCAATAAATTCACAAAAATATACACAAAATTAAGCAGGCGTTTATATTAAATTATTGAATAAATTTATAGGAAACTTTATTTAATTCTAATTCTTTAGTTTTTGTATTTTGCTCAGAAAATTATTCATATTATTCAGCTTTTATTAAGAGCTTGGTAAACGATGCGGACACCCGATAGATGAACGAGTTTTTTTTCTTCAACTAAGTAGTAATTTTACTTTCACGTTCATTAGGCCTAATGTTATATGTCTGTGTGTTAACTTTATATTTTAACTAACTTTGTCCCCACGGCTGCGTCCGCGTTTCATATATTTTTCATTGCGTTTTAATTTTTCTATACAGAACCCTAATTATTTACCAAAAAAATTTAATACTAACATAAAGTCAAAATATTTCTCATAAATTCAAGCACTTGCCCGTAAAACTGTGCATTGAATCGGATTTTATTCAAATTTGTATGAGCTTTAATTTTTTTACGCAGCAAGCTAATTATTTTCGAAAACCAAAAGTACCCTAAACTACGCGGAGTAACTTCAGCTATCTACCACAAAAAGTCCCATCAAAATCGGTACAGTCGTTCGGGAGATTACCAGGAACAAACAGAAACACAGACAAACATTTGAAAAAGTGTATTTTTGGTACCTATATGTATCGTATATACATTTATATGTATTTAGTAAAAAAAAAATGTTTTCGCCTTACAGACACTTCAATTTTATTACTAGGATAGATAAAAAAAAAAAAACAAATTTTAAATTAAATTTTATATTCAACTGACCCTACGTCTCGAAATGTTTAGTGTTTATTTATTTAAAGTATAATATTTAAACCAACACAGTTCCGTTCCATCCATCCAACCTTAATACATAACATATTATGTAATGTATGTAACATGGTTAGATATTTATACTTTATAATAAAATACACAATATGTATGGGTTATGTATACACAATATTTGTTATATATAGGGAACTCATAGGCATTTTTGTTTTCGTTGTTTATATATGTTGATATGACTGTTTGTTTTTTTTATATAATAAATAAATAGTTGTAGTTTATCTTACCGTCGTGTATCGATGTAACTAGTGCAACCTATACCTGCAATATTACAATATTGGTGCAAGTGATTTTCTGCCTGACGCCATTCCCCCATTCAACCATAAGACGTCCACTGTTGGACATAGGTCTCCCCCAATGAGGAGGGTATTGCTATAATCGCCGCGCTTGGCAGGCTGGTTGAAGAACCCAGTTGGTGTTTATGATACTGAGAGGATGCTGCTGCCCATTCTCTGGTTTTTATCCCTTAGTGGCATTTTATTACACTCGCGGGAAGATATGGGATGGTGCTATTCTTGGCCGGCACCACATGACATACATATTTTGAAAATGCCGCTGCTTGTTTTTTTTTTTTATTTCGGAATGTTTAATGTTACTCGTGACGTTACCCAGTTGAGCACAAAATCACTGCATGTGAAAGCGGGTTCGAGCCCACCTATCCAACTCTAAAATTAGCCGTAGCTTTCGGTGAAGGAAAACATCGGGAGGGAACCATAGCTTCCTCATAGCCACCATAAACCTCAAGGTTGAAAACATGTAACTAAATACCAATATAGGTATATTGCGATAGCATTACCTGAGAACCGGTACCCTTAGACTTTGTGTATTTACCATCCTGGCCCACATCGACACTTAACATCAGATGAGATTGTGGTCAAAGCACTGAGCCTATACAGTGAAAAAAAAAAAGCTGACAGATCTACGTTTGGATGGTTTTACAGTCATTATCAATTTGTTTACATTTGTACATATTATTTGATCTTTGATCAAGCACAACGGTCTGCACACAAGCGAATCACTATTAAAAAAAATGAAAGTTAAAAATGTATATAACCTTTTTAAATAATTTGCAAAATTATAATTATATGTTATCATATTATATTAGACATTTTAAAGGATTTTGATTAATCTTTTTTTTAAAATATGGATAGCTAAAATGAAATGAAAATGCTAAGGTTTTTAGCAATTTGTACTAACACAATATGTCTTTGATTGAAAACTGGTTATATTTTAGTTTTTATATTTTTTTATATTACAAAATATAATTTAGTTTTTTACAATACTTGTAATAATAATACTGTAACTATTTTGTAAAATCAACGTTATTATTTGAATTTACCTTTGACACCAAAATCTCCATCGTTTTGTTAGGGTTGACAGTATACGAGTATTTGTTTTAGTTAATTAACACCATCCGTTTATGGGCGGGCTACTAAAGCATAGCATTATTATAATTATAAAAATATATTAAAATTAGTAGACTCAGTTGTACTTTATTGCAATAACTTCTTTATAATGATTTCTTATTCTTGTATATTTGCAGAATTAGAGCAGTGACAGCAAAAAAAAATAAAATGCAAGGGGAATCAATTATATATTTCTGGCGACAGGTGAATTATTATTTGTAATTTCTCGTAAACTGAAAATTAAGTTTTTCTGAGTGTTCTAACGAAAGTATAGGTCAATTGGAATTCTAGAATGAGATTGAGTTCTCTGTGAAGGAAAACATCCTGTTATTGTCAAAACTTGTTAGTAGGTCAATTCTATGCCTCAAGAATCTATATTGATGTAAATGGAATCTTAGATGGTGAGTGCGGTACCATAACTTGCGCTAGTCGGTGTATCTGGAAGCATGTGAAAGCATCTTCCGAGACATTTTTGTTAATCAGATATTGTAGCTTTTAAAAGACTGTTACTAACTTCGTACAGTTGCGTTTACTGTATTTAATAATCTGGCAGTTAGTCTGGAGATTGTTCTAGTCACAAAATGTCAAATTGAACATCTTTCACCAAGTTTTACAACAACAGCAGTAGTGAGATTTTGGTCAAGCGTTAAATCTGAACATAAAAACATACGCTCTTAACCTTACATTAATCTTTATCTAAATAATATTTTCACAAAATTCCTTCATTACTTATTTAGCCAAGGAGTAGAGACTACTTCCACATTTCTTCTACCCCACGGCAGGCTTAGACCGTCCTTGTGAAGGACGTTTTCTGCGATCTGAATACAATAACATTAACTGTCATCCAAATCTTCAATCATATGATTAACGTAGAATACGTCTCATCATTGATAGTCATAAATCAATCATAATTTTCAGACAATTTACTGAATAAATATTGATAAAAGGTTTTTTTTATATTCTAGATCTTTGTCGTATCAGCAGTTCTACTACAGAGCCTATCAGGAGGAATGTTTGTGAGCTATCCTGCTGTTTTGAATCAGGCACTATTGTCCCCAAATAGTACTGACATAAGAGCTACATCAGATCAAGCTTCCTCGATTTGTAAGTTTGTGTTTAATCCAATGAAACTTGAAAATAAAACTATCTTTACTTTAAAAAATATATATTTTTTTTTAACCGTATTACCGTTTCATTCTATGTACCGGGCAGTCTACTTTCTACTGAGGGTCATAAGAAAAGGAATCGAAATAAATTATATTTTTGTTATCGTGTTAATGTTATTCACTTTTAAAAGCTACGAAGATAATATATACCTACTTGATTATACCAATAATAAACGAATTAAATAAATATGAAGAAAACGTTGCACATTTTATGGTAAAATATTTAATATTACGTCTTGGTTGAACTGATGAGAATGCTAGTAACACAATTAGTGGTTCCACAAAATGCGGTAAATTTTATATTTATGTCCCTTAACTAATCAATACTCTTTACTTATACTTTTTCTTATTAATATTATTTCACAATTACCCAAGCATTTCTTTTTTTTTCAGCTTCTGTTATTGGAATATCTGGCGCTATAGGGCTCATATTTCTGTCACCATTAATGGACATTTACGGTAGAAAATTTGTGTTTATCGTTGTCAATGTAATCCAAATGATATGCTGGATCACAATCTGTTTCTCCGACAGTATTCTGACTCTTTTTATCAGTAGGACGATCCAAGGCCTAGGATTTGGAGCTATGTATACTAATGGAATTATAGTCAGCGAATATACAAGTCCGATAAGAAGAGGTTATTTTATTAGTACAAAGAAACTATGTATGTCGATTGGTATTTTACTTTGCCATTCAACGGCTATGTTTTCATTATGGAGACAGACAGCTGCTGTTGGCGCACTTGTGTCAGCAACATCCATAATTGTAGCTATATTTTGGCCTGAAAGTCCATCGTTTTACGCTATGAAGGGCAGATTTGAAAAGAATGTAAAAGATCATTTGTGTGGCTACAAGGCGAGACACAGGAAAAGAAAATAGAATTGGCTGAATTGGTGTCAGCTCAACGAGAAAGATTGGAAATAAGGCAAACAAATAAGAACACAATGATCTCTACATTAAAGAATTTTCTGAAATATGATTTTCTTAAGCCTTTATTAATATCCACGTTGTTAACTATATGTATAGACATGTGTGGCCGGTATTACTTGTTTGTATACGTAGTACAGATAATGGTTGAATTAGTCGGTGACACATCAGTGGCAGTGTATTACGCAGTTGCAGGCGATTGTTTAACAATATTTTCTTTATTTTTATCAAGTTTCATTATTAGATACTTTAGGCGACGAATTGTTCTTCTGGTTTTTGGTTTCGTATCGTCCTTATTAATGTTTGCAATATGTTTAGTTATTTATTTAAAATCAAAATGCATAATAACACAGTTGGTTTGGTTGTCACCGTGTTTAATATTATCTCAAATTGTTTTAGTAAATATGAGTTTAATTCCTGCCAGTTTCACACTGATGGCTGAAATTTTTCCTTTGGAATTTAGAGCGCCAGGCTCTAGTGCTGCGGGTATAATATTTACTTTACTATACGCTGTAACATTGAAAGTGACTCCAATAATAACTGATCACATCGGATTAGAAGGTACATATGCAGTATACGGATTGGGTTTATTTATAACTCTTTCAATATTATATTTTATAGTACCCGAAACAAAAGATAGAACCCTTCAGAACATTGAAAATGAAATTAAAAATGCCAAAACAACCTCCATGGAAATGAAAACTATGTTACAGAAAGAAATTGAGGAGTTATGAAGTTAATTATTGTAAATCTGTAATCATCGGTGTTTCTTTTTAAAGTACAAATATACATATAAATAATCCCTTATACCCTCCTAGTCACGCTATATTTTGAGAACGACTATACCCATTTCAATCATCTTTTTTTTAAATGTTTTCTAATATTTCGTTGAAAGTTCTTACTCTTAAAAAATGAAATAAATTGAGCGTAAAGTTAAAAAATTTAAGAAAACTTAACGACCATATAAACTTTTCTAACGTAAACCTTATGGCGTTCGACATAACGTCAGTGTTTGACAGTTGGCGTGATTGACAGAATGCCCGCTGCAAATATTGTTTAAAGGTAGGCGGACATGTGGAAACCTGCCATAAAACAGATGCATCGGTTGGAATTATATAAATAATTAATTTAACATTTCTTGGTGCATATATTTTGTAATCATATTTTTTTATTGAATGATATAATTTGAATTCAATATTCACAGATAAGATAAGACAAAGTGTTCGGGTCAGCTAGTTATAGATATTTCCCGATACCCAAGTTAGACTCGATCTTTGATTTTTTTACTCTTTGGCAAAATGCATTTAAAGCACTTCGATATTTGGGGATAATCTGTTCCATCATGAAAATCATTGCACTAATCATTACTAGAATCTGCCAAAGATGTTATTTTAGTAATGGATTACAAATGATGATATGATAATTAAATACAAACAATTACCTATTAATAGTATGATTTTAACTGAATTTTATGAGATAACCAAAGTGGGCGTATGTTTCTCATGTTACATAAAATCGTAATAAACGTTCACTCACGTATATTCAGCGGACAAAAATGCAAGTGATCGTGTATGTTTTGTTAATTTTTATAAATAAGTCTCAGAGTTTTTGTCTGAAGGGCAACAGCTCACAAGAAAATACAATGGAACAAAAACTGCACAAAGATCTGCAATGTGGTTACTTTATTCCTCATTCTCCAAAACCCAACGGTACTGTGTACGTATATTTGACATTTATGCTAAAGTCCTTCAATTTCAACAGTGACGAGGAGTATTTAAGTGTCAATAGCTGGGTATACATGTCCTGGAATGACGAGAGACTTAAGTGGAATGCCTCGGATTACGACGGCATAAATAGAACTGTTCTGATGAGCTCTAGTTTGTGGCTTCCTGGTCTGAGATTGATTAATATTGCTTTCGGAGATGACTACGACAGGTATTTCTTTGATCCTTGCCAACTAAGGAGTAATGGAAAGATTCTTTGTATCCTAAGAACAAATTATGAAGCGAGATGTAGTACAAAACTGACTTATTGGCCGTATGATATTCAAAAATGTTCTCTTGAATTCGGATCTTGGCCTAGAGAAGGAACGACAGTGGTTTTCAAATTTAGTGAAAGAAGTTCTATGCTTAAGTCTTTTTACGGAGGAACTTGGGATGTGACGAATTATGCTCAAAAATCCGATCCTAATTCAAAAACACAATTGAAACTTACGATTACTTTAGAACGTCGAGCAATGTCGCTGGCTGCCATAATCATATATCCTTCTTTAATACTACTGATACTTAATTTAGTCCTAATGACTTTAGATATAAGAGGTAATGTACGTTTAGGTATGTTGTATTTTAGTTTAGCGAGTCATTTCTTGTTTTTATCAGAGTTACAATCAGAAATACCAAAGCACAGCGTTGATTCGCCAATAATTATAATGTATTATCGTGGATCATTCATTATTACAGTTACACTTATTCTTTTGACGCATGTATTAGGTCCAATCAGTAAAAGAGTAGATACACGTTTATCAGTAGCTACTATAAACGAGTCAGTGCTTGGAGGACGATTAAGATATTTTATATGGCCTCGTTGGGATTACGATATAAGTAAGGGAACAGAAGAATGGACAAAATTTACAAATATAATAAATACTTTTTCTATCATTGTCATAACGTCTGCTTATATAGGTTTATATTTAGCTTTTATGCCAAAACATATAAACTTCTGATATCTAATATTTGTGTGTCAAACATATTATTTTAATATTTTTTTAAAATGTTAGATGCAAAATTTAATTTAATATTCACGTTTACCTAATCACAAAACTATATCTGCTTGATGTATTTCATGTTTACACAATGTTATATATTACTTTGTCATGTGTATAACTATGAAAATGATCTATTTTTATTAATTTTTTTTTCACAAAAGGTAATTTTTTTTTCATTGTTTCATCTATTTAGTAAATAAATTTTGTTGTTCAGTTTACTTCAAACACATTTTAACTTTTATCAATGATATTTTATTTAATAGAAAACTATCCAAGCAGATTTCGAGCACACATCCTTTCCGACGTGGGTGAACGGAGAAGTGTTTGATAGAATTAGGGTCCGGTTTAGTTTTACGTGAGTATTAATGGAAAGTGAGGGATCTATCTATGCTTTGTTATTTTTGATACCATAGGATACGGGGGTGTGTGAGTACTAACTACGTACTAAGTACTAACTAAGTTATTAGGGTAATTACGAAAGCAATATTTCCGTATTAACCGGTTAAGCAACAACTTGGCGTTACGCCAGCTTGCAATTATTTTCCTATTGTCACATTTTTATTGGTATATGAGCGATCAATTTTGATTTTTTGTTCAAAATTATGCCAATGATTACGTTATCATGAATGGGTGGGGGGAATACGTACTGACTAGGATGGGGCAGGGTTAATAATATTTAAAATTTTGATTACGAAATAGTTGAAGGGGTATCTATAATAGTTTCTTTTGTTGACAATATAATTATTACCCTGAAGTGGCATAACTACCATAGCATTTCCTTACTTCGATGTTTTACTTTTCAGATCTAGGCCAATCATTTTGTAAATATAAAAAAATAGAATAATAGTGTTTTGTAATATTATTATAAGAATTTGTTACGTGGAAAAATAAATATTACATGCCGTTCAACAATTTATTTTTTATTCAAATATTTTTACCAATCTTATGGCCGTGATAAACCACTTTTTACTTAGTTTTTGTTAGCGCCTGTCCTAATACACATATTTACATATAACCATGAGAATGTTTGTATGATATTGTTTTTTTTTAAACTAGTAACGTTGTTGGCCTAAGGGATTTTCAGCCTCATTACTAGACTTATGTATGTCAATTTGTGAATATTTGTTTACAAGAATCTGGACCTATTTTAATTCACACCAAATCACTAAAAATATACGTAAAATGAACTGTATGAACATACATAACGTCAAGCCATAAAGGTAGACAAAGACTACATCCTTCGACTTGATACGATCCTGATACACGTATTTCGCTACTTCTACTTTCATAAACACCTTCATACATGATCTTCGGTGTACGAGTACTTTTAACCACAGCCTTTCTCAAGACCGATCTGGTCGAGAAACGTGCGCCTAGGACGACCCTTACCACTTTGCCCAGTCACACTTGCTTTGTGAATTTGTTTCGTCAATCTTCTTCCATCTATCCCTCTACATGTCCAAACCAATTAAGAATCCCTTTCTCTATTTTATCACTACATCCTCTACACACCCACAACATTCCCTTACCACACTATTCCTTACTTTATCTATCATTCTCATCACATCTATACTTCTTATATTTCTCTAAGATACACTGTTCACAATACGTTTGTATTAATTTGCTTATTCATTCATTTTCGTAAATAAAATTACACGTAGGAATTTGAATTGGTGCTAAATTTGTTTATGTGTAATTTCTTTGACTCAATAAGTAATAATACAATGGAGCAAAACCTCTCCCTCCATGATTACCCTCCAAGCATTGACATAATTCTGGACAAAAAAGAAACAAAGATTAACAAGTAAATATTGTCAACAAAAGTAAATGCTTCTATTAGGTTGCATTCTAGCAATACATGGTTACTAGTTCATGCCTGATTTATTTTAGGAAGAAGTTTTAGAATAAATTAAAGAGAAATAAGATAAACAAATAAAGTCACAATGACATCTACAATACAGAATTTAGTGAAATATGATTTTTTTGAAACATTTTAATATCCACATCGTTAACAATATGTATGGACATGTGTGGCCGATATTATTAGCTTGTATACGTATTACGTAGTACAAATATTGGTGCATCAGTAGCAATGTATTACACGATTGCAAACGATTGTTTAACAATATTTTCTTTATTTTTATTAAGTTTTATTATTAGATATTTTAGGCGACTATTTGTTCCTTTTGTTTTCGGCTTTATATCATCCTTATTAATGTTTTTAATACCTTTAGTTATTTATTTAAAATCAAAGTGCATAATAACACAGTTGTTTTGGTTGTAATCGTGTTTCATACTATCTCAAATTGGTTTAGTAAATATGAGTTTAATTCCTACCGATTTTACACTGATGGCTGAAATTTTCCCTTTAGAATTTAAAGCGCCAGGCTCTAGTGCTGCAGGTATAATATTTACTTTATTTTACGCTGTAACATTGAAAGTAACGCCAATAATGACTGATCACATCGGCATAAAAGGTAGATATGCAGTGCACAAATTATGTTTGTTTATAAGTCTTTCACTATTATATTTTATAGTACCCGAAACAAAAGACAGGACTCTTCAGGATATTGAAAATGATAATGCTCAAAAAAAAAGTAACGTTATAGAAAGAAATTAAGGAGTTATGAAGGTAAGTATTTTTGAAACTTACAATAGCCCATAGAAGAAGGTTGAAAGAAGTTGAAATAAAAAAGATCTTGTAATTTTCATTAAACTGTATTCGTTTTATCTTGGCATAATACAATATTATTGCAGTAACATTTATTTTCGAATAAATAAAACTATAATAAGGTTTAATAAGATTAGGTTTACGTAAACTTTTTGATAGTGTATCTATTTTGTCACTAACAAATATTGTAAGCATACTCACAATATGTTTTGTAACCTTTTAGTAAAATAAATTTGAGTCACTTCGAAATTTGAATGTAACTTATTATTATTATTTATTTGTTACACCAAATACAAATAATTGTGCAGAATAAAGACTGTTGCCACCTGAACTAGGACTAACTGTATCTCAGGCAGCAGTAATAGTTGTCACCAAGTTATATTTATTGTAACAATTAAAAACAACTACTAGTACGTAAGATAAACGGTACAAATTAATATTAATACTGAAATAATTAAGTAAAAGGACACTAGCTTATCAATAACACGCACACACACACACACACATTGTTCTCAAATCACACAATGATAGCCATCCCATAACCTATCATATAGTTATTTATCTTTCCACCGGTAATAATGCCTTAGTTTGAATATAGTTATCTGTCCGATCATGAAAATGAATCAGTGTGTATCTAATACGATATTGTATCTTATTTACTTTATATTTCACAAATCGTAAACTATTCTCAATCATATTATAATTACAAAGATTATTTTACTAATAAATTCTATAGTATTTCTGTCATACGCTTCATTTCACTTGCACCCTAATTTAGTTTAAATTACGAGGTTTTCTTTAATAATAAACTAAAAGTCTTAGCAGAATACAAACCGATATTATATGACGCGTGTGGCGGAGCGATATTTGAAAGCATTATCTATAATAATTTTATAGAAAACATAACTATTACCCTGAAGTGTAATACTGTGATAGTGTTTTAGTTTAATTCATTAATTTTCCAAACTAACCAGTTTAAATTAACCTACGTAATAAACTTTTCATTTATTTATTTATTTATACATATTTACTTTTACCGCAGCTTTTAAGTATGATTTCTCAGTGCTTACTACTGTTATTGAACTACGCTTTACTTGCCATCTGTTGAGGTATTTAACCATTTTTCTCATTTTTATATAAACAAGATTGTTTCTTATAAAAATAATGTTACATAAAGCCCTACGGAATCTACTGTATATTTCTAGACAAGACCTTAATTTTTAAATTACATTTACCATAATTTTAGATCATCTCAAGGGTAAGTACTTGATACATAATTATACGAACCATATTACAATCCCGACCGACATAAAATTCGCAACGATACGTCATAACCATAAAGGACTAGTAGGTACTTGGGACGGTGATAACTATACGAGAGAATCACCTCATACCATCGGATGGTACTGCGCCTATACATTACATTACGATATTTGGACATCGGCCAAAAAGCGTCCATGAAAACTATACCCCGGTTCCTGTTTTGCAGCAAACAGAATTCAATTGATTATATGACATTCGAAACAGGGTCATCGTTATTTATCCGCTTCTTAGATAATAAACAAATCGTTTCAATCTGCAAACTTCAAATCTTTTCAGATACTAAAGACTTAATTTGCGTTTGTTTCGTCTGTTTGATGTAAGCGAAGATTTTTACTACCTGATACTTTTACCTTACTTCTGTAGTAGAACCACGCGGGCTGGTTTGTGGATCCACACGCAAATAGATTCCATCTTGACAGAAATAATGAAGTTCGCAAACTTTTACCTTTGCCTTACCGTGCAGAAGTGAAGCAGACCTACCAGCGGGTTCCCTCTTTCCTATGACATTGATTCCTTCAGAACAAATGGCATCTTAGGTTTGCACGAAAGCGGCAGTCCAGCCGATGGATACTGTCACCTACACCACCGGTTACATCGTCATTAATTTTAAACTTACAGCAGATAGCATTAGGTGTTGTACAGTCACTTATTCAAGGATGGTTGACGACAGGCAGCTCGTCGTAATACACTTAGCCAAATCGTGTTGTGCCAACCCTGCTTGCTGTGGGACAAGATAAAGTAGTCATCTATATGTAATCTCAAGCCAAATCTATTGAAATCTAAGAGCGACGATGGCTCAATAGGGATAGTAAGCATGCTTCAAACACTACGGTTGGCATGATCTCTCAGTGAAGAAAAACATTCTGATGAGACCATATCAGGAAAGTAGACTAGCTTCTATCGAAAACTAGTTTTTTTTTAATAAAAGGAGAAGACATTAATTTTTGCCAATTTAATGTTTTCAGCCCAATTTTATTGAATCAATTGAAGTGCGGTAGTGCGTTTGTATTCAGCGTCGATGAAGACAGGCTCGAATCCATACATTCTACCCCTTTATATTCAACCTGAGCTTTCGGTGAAAAAAACACCGCGAGGAAACCATAACATGGGACTAGGACATTTTTCTAACAATGCCCGCCTGGGTAGTTCTAGCATCCAGGTTCTAATAGGTTTGTTCCGGCAGCATCACTTAAAAACCAGTACTTCTAGGTGTAGTGTGTTTACCATACTGGACCACATCATCACTTAACATCAGGTGAAATCGTGGTGAAAGCGCGAGCCTATACAGAACCTATAAAAAATATATCACAAAAGCAGTGCCTGCGGCTTTACCAGTGTTCATTTTTTTCGTTACCTCTATTCACACCATTAACCATATTTTTCAATATTTAATTAATCAGGTAACATATTCGAAATGAAACTACTAGTGGGTGTTTTTTTCACATCATACTTTTTCTTTATTTTAATTACTTATTCTATACGTTACTAATAATTTAACGTTTTAATTAATTTAATTTAATTTAATTTAATAAAATAATTTAAATTTTATTTCCCCCCCCCCCCAAATATTTTACCTCACCCCCCCCTTGGTCTAACTCCGGCAATACTGGGACTACAGGGGCGTGCGACGACTCGTTTGGATCATCTTGAGCAGGGCAATCTTTTGGCCCCAACATTATCTTCGGAATAACACGAACCTAGGAGAACGCGCCGGTGGAACAGCTGCTTTGACCCGGAATCGGTGGGGCACGTACGCCCCATCAGGATTATACCAGGCCTGTCACGCCGGATTAGTCTGCTCATACAGACTAGTGCTGTTCCCAGGGTCTTCGTGATCATCGCTGGCGGCTAGACGTAAGGACATAGAATTATAAGAATTATTATTAGAATTATTATTACTATTATATTATTACATTATTACTATTACTATTATCACTATTAAATTATTGACATTTGATTACGGACTTAGAAAATTAAGATAAAAAATTCTATAAATTTATCTAATAATAATTAATATTGACCACTAGATGGTAACCCCCTGACCCCCCTAAAGGTTTCACTACAGTTGAACCTTGCTCTCCCCTCTTATTTTAAAATACATAAATAAATGAATAAATAATATAATTGGTACAATTATTATAAATCAACGAATTGTAGCACTGATAATACATTGAATTGACATTGAACAGAAATTATAGATTATATTTTATTGACATTATTATTATAAATTGACTATTGAAAATATTTATAAATTATTCCTCTTAGTGTAAGTGTTCTTATTGATTGTTAATTAATTAGTCATTGTGTATCGTTAATCTTTCTTACAACTTTACAAATTTTATTATATTACTATTTATTAACGGGTTTTAGATTTATACAACATATTTTAACATATTTTAATTTGTTAATTTTGAATACTAAATTTAATTATTTAAATTATTTACATATACTTAACTAAATTATAATTCTAATGCTATTTACAACTTCTACAAATATATTTTAAAACTTAATTATTAATCTGATTTGAACTCATTATTAATTGGAATGCTTATATTGTTATTAATTTATTAATTTGAATCTGCTTTTAAAACTTCTACAAATTTACATTTTAACTTTAATTATTGATTGTGTTTTTTATTGTTTTTAATTATTTATACTGCTATTTAAAACTTTTACAAATCTGCATTTTAACTTTAATTATTGATTGTTTTTAATTGTTTTTGTTATTATATACTTCGTTTTGAACATATTATTGGACTGGAACTTTTAAACTGTTATTAATAATCGAATCTGCTATTTAAAACTTTTACAAGCTTACTCTTTAATTTTAATCATTAATTGCTTTAATTATTTTAAATTGTTGACATATATTTCTTTAATTTTAATTTGTATTCCATATTGATAAATTTAATATTAGCCTGATTACTTTGATTGACGTTGTGAGGCAGACTCATCATTGGTATTAATTTAAATTAACCTTGATTATATTGTTGCTATCACAAGAATAGATAATAGTTCTCGTAGATACCAAGTTATAGTAAATTAGATTGGAAGCATTATAAATCATGAAGCCCACCACCAGCGCAGCTACGAAACGTCCAGCGGCAGCAAAGGCCTCAAAGAGCGACACTGAGGCCGTAGCTCGGAGGGCGAAGGGAGTTGACACGGCGCGCCGCGGCAGTGGCGCTGAGGACAACCTCCTAAAGGGTGTCCTCAGCAGAAATGTCACTGCCGCTACAACAAAAGGCGCGCACCCTTCAAACACAAGCCCCCCGAGCTCCAGCCATTCGAGCGCCGTATCACCGCTGGGCCCACAACAAGCGGACCCGGTGGCCTCCCCCGAGGTGGGGGATTGTTTATCAGGGGGAGAAATAGGAAAGGGGGGGAGGCCGAGTATGCTCCCCCCCCATAGGGGCAGGACCGGTATGGCGATGGACATGGCCAAGATCCGCGCCAATGAGTTCCTCCAGGAGGCAAAAGACGCCTTGGAGGGATCGGGGAACTTAAAGCGTGAGATACGAGACAAGGTCATCGACTCGCTCCAGGGCTTTTATACGTTGACCCTGGAGTTGGTGGACTCCCGAGGGCGACACAGGACTTTGGCGGAGCGCGCGCGAGCCGAAGGCGCCAGGGAGCTGGCGTGGCGGAGCGCGCGCATGCCAAACAGATAGCCACACTCGTGGGGAACCATGAACGCAGTGTCTCCTCGCTGACCAAACAGGTGGAGGCGTTGGTCAGCGAGATAGGGACGCTGCGGTCATGGCTCGACTACGAGGTGGCTGAACCCCTGAAGTCGCTCAAAGGAGTCCGCGAGGGAGTCGATGACCTGCGTAGCCGCAGGTTCCCCGACCAAAAAGAAACAAGGCGTCTACACCCGGAGGAGCTCACCAGGCTGGTCGACGGGTCGGCCAGGTTGGCGGGTTCGCTCACGCGCCTTGAGGCTAATCTGGAGGATCTGCCGAGGCGCGTGAGCGAAAAAGTAGTCATGCCGGTCCCAATCGCCCCAAATCCCCCCTGTCCGAATTACGGACCCCCCCTCGAAGCCATAAGGGAGGCAATGCACAACATCACGCACAAGATGGAGGTAGCTGGAGGGCAAAAGGGAGTGGAGGGGGAGAGGGCCGGAACCGAAGCCATCAAGGACCTCATAAGGCCGGTGTCGGCGAAATTGGACACCGTGCTGTTTGAGGTCAGGGAGATGGGCTTCCCGGCCCTAGTGACCCCGACACCCAAAAACCCTAGCCTCCAAGCGGAGCTCCATCAAACGGGTCCGAAAGCAAGCACCGAGGAAGTACAGCCCGCCACAGGGTTGCGAAACCGCGTCCGGGAAGCGGACTCGTTTGCAAAGGTCTCCGCGCTTCCAAAGCGACCGCCACCCGCTGCGACACTGATAGTGTCTTCGGTTGACCCCCGCGAAACAAGTGAGGGGGTCCTGAAGACCATCCAGCGGGTGGCAAACGCAAAGGTCACGGGAGCCAGGGTCGACACCGTCAGGAAGGCCCAACACCAGAAGGTCGTCCTCCGCTGTAGAGCCGAAGAAGACGCGAAGGCGATGGCGAAACAGCTGAGGACGGCCTCGGCCGGCCTGACGGTAGAGACCCCGGCGAATAAAAACCCCCTCGTAGAGATCCGGGACGTCCTAACGGTTCACACCGATGAAGACGTCCTGGACCATCTGAGGGGGCAAAACAAAGGCGTTTTCCGTGACCTAGAGGCCGGGGATCAGACCATGCGAGTCCGTTACCGGAAGAAGGCTCGCAACCCACACGAATGCCACCCAGTGTTGGAGGTCTCGCCCAAACTGTGGCAGCGATTTGTAGACGCAGGTAAGGTACACATCGGCATACAGTACCGCCCTGTACGCGACCAGACACCCCTGGTGCGGTGCGCGCGCTGCCTCGGCTACGGGCATGGCCTTAAGTCATGCCCTGAGGCCGAGGAATCGTGCGCGTACTGCACAAAGAAACATCGCAGGGGTGAGTGTCAGCGAAGGGCGGACAATGTGGGACCAGCCTGCGTCAACTGCCACAGGGGCAAGCGACCTCCATCGGAGTCCCACCACACGGCACTCGACTACGAGTGCCCGGAGTTCCGGAAGTGGGACTCCATAGCGCGGTCTCGGGTGGCATATTGCTGAGGGCACTCTTTCGCAGACCATCGCGCAGGCTGCGAGAAGGGAAGAAGAGATCCCCCGTATAGCGATGGTGCAGGCCAATCTGCAGCGCTCTAAACTGGCTTCGGCGGAGCTGCAGTGCTGGGCATCTCGCGTGGGAGCTGCTGTTGCCCTGGTCCAAGAACCCTATACAGGGAGGACCGGGATAATGCAGCAGATACCCAACGCGAGAACAGTCCAGAACACTGACAGCGGAGCTGGACCAGTTAAAGCGGCGATTGTTGTTTATGGAGATAAGTTCGGGGTCACTGTTGATCCCGGACTCGTCGACAAAAACATCGCCGCTGCAGTGCTGCACGCGGGCCACCTGTCGCTAGGGGTGATCTCCGTTTACTTCGAGCCGAATGAACCCATAGAGACGTACATTGTACGACTTGAGAGAATCTGCGACAAACTAGGAGCGCAGAACCTGATAATCGGTGGCGACGTTAATGCCAAAAGCCTGTGGTGGGGATCCAGATTCGAAGATCATAGGGGTGAGGCGTACCGCTCCTTTCTGGATGCCACTGGACTGCAGATCCTCAATGAAGGCGACTTACCCACATTTCAGGTCGTTAGGGGGGGCCGCTTGTGCACAAGCATTGTAGACGTCACCGTCTGCAGCCCCGCTCTCCTCGGCAGGATCGATGACTGGAAGGTCGATATGAATTTAACATCTTCCGACCATAATTCCATCACCTTCTCGATACGCGTGGACCAGCCTCTGCCCAGTCAGAGGCCGGTCACTACGCGTACCTACAACACAAAGAAGGTTGTATGGTCGGAATTCATATCCACATTCCAAGAGAAACTGTCCGAGAGGAGTCTGACGGCATGCAATGTGGATAAGGTCGACGACATTGAGGGGCTGGAGACAATGGTATCCGAATACGTCATCTGCATTGAGGAAGCCTGTAATAAGGTAGTTCCCAAGGCAGGTGGCGTAAAGAAGGTGGCGCGACCACCCTGGTGGTCTGAAGATCTGGACCTAAAAAGGGAGGCGACGCGACGGAAGCGCAGGATCCGCTGCGCCGCCCCTAGCAGGAGGCAGTACGTCGTCAAAGATTATCTTGATGCTCTTGAGTTGTACAAGAGGCAGGCAGCGGAAGCCCAGACGAGGAGTTGGAAGGAGTATTGTACGACACAGGAAAGGGAGAGCCTCTGGGACGGAATCTACAGGGTACTCAGACGGACAGAGCGGAGACGTGAGGAAGTGCTGCTCAAGGACCCCAACGGGGTCATTCTTGACCCGCAGGGGTCCGTGGAGCGGCTAGCCTCCGTGCTCTTTCCGGAGGATACTGTGGAGGACGAAACAGAGGTTCACCGGGCCGTGAGGGAAGGGACGGAGGGGATCCTTCCAGCCGATATTCGGGGGCTATCCGCGGACGATCCGCCGTTTACCCGGGAAGAAGTGACGCGGGTGTGTAAAGAGATTCACCCGCTGAAGGCTCCTGGGAACGACGGATTAACCGCGGACATATGCACACGTGCGATTCTAGGGGGGGGAGAGGACGTGTTCCGGGCACTTGTTAATAAGTGCCTGGAGCTGTCACACTTCCCTAGACCCTGGAAGATAGCCCACGTGTGCATACTCCGGAAACCCGGCAGGGAGGACTACTGCGACCCTAAGTCGTACCGCCCGATCGGCCTACTTCCTGTGTTGGGAAAGCTCCTGGAAAAGCTCTTCGTCCGACGTTTACGCTGGCATCTGCTGCCAAAACTCAGCGTGCGCCAATATGGGTTTATGCCCCAGCGTGGGACAGAGGACTCGCTCTATGATCTGGTGAATCATATCAGGACCCGTGTGGTGGCCAAGGAGGTCGTTACCCTGGTATCGCTAGACATAGAGGGGGCCTTTGATAACGCTTGGTGGCCGGGCCTGAAGTCCCAACTCGTAGCCAAGGAGTGCCCTAGGAATTTGTACGGTATAGTCTCTTCATACCTGGAGGACCGGAGAGTAGAGCTCAATTACGCCGGTATAAAGGTGAGTCGGGAAAGTTCCAAGGGATGTGTCCAGGGTTCTATAGCTGGACCGTCCTTTTGGAACGTTATCCTAGACTCCCTTTTGGTGGAGCTCGAATCCGCGGGAGTGTACTGTCAGGCTTTTGCCGACGATGTCGTTCTGGTGTTTTCCGGGAAGGAGGTCGGACCAATGCAGGAGCTCGCGAACCGGACTCTGCAGACCGTGATGGACTGGGGTGTCAAATTTAAGCTTTCTTTTGCACCACGCAAAACCAAGGCGATGGTGCTGACGAGGAAGCTTAAGTTTGACACACCAGTACTCATCATGGGCGGAGTCCGGATTTCGCTTGAGAGTGAGATCCGCCTGCTTGGTCTGACCCTCGATAGCAAGCTCACTTTTAAAGCACACGTCACCGCAGCCTGTAAAAAGGCTGCGGACATCTACAAACAACTGGCGTGTGCTGCAAGAGTGAGCTGGGGCTTGAACTCGGACATCATCAGAACGATTTACGTAGCCGTCATTGAGCCGATCGTGTTGTACGCCGCAAATGTCTGGGGACCCTCTGCGGCGAAGATCTCGCTTCGCAAGAAGTTGGGCTCGCTGCAGAGGGGCTTTGCCCAGAAGATTTGCAGGGCGTACCGCACGGTCTCTCTGACGGCGGCAATCGTGCTGGCAGACTTGCTCCCGCTGGACCTCCGGGCACGGGAGGTGGAGAGTCTGTACCGTATAAAACGTGGTGAGCAACTGGACGAGATCGTGGTCGACCGTGAGTTGGAGCGGCCCGTTCCATTTTGCCAGTATCCTCACCCAGCGCTATGCGAGGGCGAAGCGTACGAGAGCCTAGAAGCCCCCCTGGAACAGGGCGGCTCCCAAATCTTCACCGACGGCTCTAAGATCGCCGGTGGAGTGGGAGCCGCTTTTACTTGGTGGAAGGGGGGCAAAGAGTTCAGGTACTCCACGTTTCGCCTAGAGCCCTTCTGCACGGTATTCCAGGCTGAACTGTATGCGCTCTATAGGGCGGTTCAGGCGGTTGAAAAATCACGGGACCGGGAGGTCGGCATCTTTAGCGACTCAAAATCGTCGCTGGAGATGCTGGCAAACCCGGCACCCCCACACCGCCTGGCCCTGGGAGCGCAGCAGATGCTCCGGGAAATGCGTGCAGAGGGACGCTCGGTTCGCCTACACTGGGTGAGAGCACACGTCGGCACCTCAGGAAATGAGCGAGCCGACGAACTGGCAAAAAGGGCCGCACACAAAAAGACCGCGGCAGACTACGATCGGTATCCGCGATCCTACGCGAAACAGGCGATAAGGCGGGACACAGTTAGGAAATGGCAGGCGCGCTACGAGGCCTCCGACACGGGGGCGGTGACGCGGGTCTTCTTCCCAGAGGTAGAGGTGGCCCATAGGGTGTTGAAGAAGACCCGTTTGTCACCGACCCACGTGCAGATCTTAACGGGTCACGGAGGCTTCGCAGCGTACCTGCATCGATTCAAAATCAAAGATAGTCCCGCGTGCGCCTGTGATCCGGATACCGCCGAGACAGTCCTACATCTTCTAGAGGACTGTCCTAGGTTCGGCTTGTCCAGGTACGAACTCGAGTGTAGAACTGGGGCCAGGGTGAGAGCGGACGCTCTGGCTGAGATGCTGCTGGACGAAGACCACCGCCCAGCCCTCTTGCAATACATGGATCGTGTTGCAAGGGGTGCTGGGATACGAAATAAGTAAAGGTGGTCAAAAGCTGGCGGCCCCGGGGGTAGGTGGACTCGGGAA